>JAHDVE020009947.1:0-11363 GCA_022606495.2 Halesus radiatus | reverse complement strand
ATCAAATTTACATTCGCACTCTGGGATTTGATCCCACAACCTCCGGATTTGTAGTCGAGATTTAAAAAAATAATTTTTTCGACCTTTCTTCAGTCTTTGTCGATTTTGAATCCCGAATGACTAATTTATCGAGATATTATTTAATGATTTTTGAAGTAGAAAAAATTTGCGTACAATTTGAAATCAAAATGGTCTCTGTAGACCTAATAGTGTCTGGGAAATAACGGTTTAAATTTTCGTAATATTTTGTCATTTCTAGCTATTTTTATAGTGTTTTTTCATTGTTGATTCCGAAGGAATAATTTTTATTAAAATATCGGCGATACCAAAGATTTGTTAATATTAGATAAGGATGAATATCGAATACATCGAGCACGGTCACTAACGTCAGTACTTATTATCGACACATACTGTCTATATTAGTGATAAGATGGAGAACATAATATACAACTAGTACCGTTATGCTATATGTTAAATATCCCACGTCACATTGTACATTACGTATATTATATTATGATTTTAACTTCTAAAACAAAATGTGTCGCTACGCACTCTATTTTTCTATTAATTAAACCACCAACTCTGTTATATAATCATGTAAACCATTTTATTTTTATTATTATTATTTTAAGCATCTTCCTGTGATACTTTGGGAAACATTACTTAGTAAATATATAACCATCTGAACACAATATGTACACCCCGCTTCTCTACACAAGCTGATATAGCCATTTGTAATCACCTAAAATAATTGACCGAATTCACCGAAATATTTATATTTAAAATGTGCATTTTAAATAGTAGGAATTCCCAGATTAGACCGGCCATAAAATAAATTTAGTACAAAGGCTAGCCGAGCCTATTGTTAGGAAAAATCGTAACTAAAATAATATAATCTTAACTGCTATTTTGGGAAAGTCCGAAATTCCTTTGTGATTTTATGGGACGTCAATAAAAGATAATACCTACAGGTAGACAGGAGACAGAAGGACAGTGGGCTCTAGGAGACAGTCGATTGCCAGAGTCCGCCCAGGACGGAGAGTCGGTTGCAGTAGTCCGCCCAGGACACACAGCCAAGTGAAACCTTCCGCCCAGGAAGGTTCCTATTCTCGCTCCGTGGAGAGGCCGCCCAGGTCCTCTACGCTCTACGAATTCTACGCTTCCATCCCAGAAGGAAGCAGCTGATCTTCGCCCTTCGGAGATCAACATCGGAGACCGCCCAGGCCTCTGATTATCGCCGCGTTACACCTACTCCCGATCCGGAGGTACACGAATACGTAGTGCGAACGCGAGGACTCTACATACAACGCAGCCACTATACTCTGGACATCCATCACCAAAAAGGGAAGTGCCTGACTCTAATCATAATTCCTCCCACAACATAAGCCAGTGAACCTCTAATTTTAAGTACAAAGACTTTAACAGTAGAACTAAGTAATTGCCTAAGCCAGTGAACCTCTAATTTTAAGTACAAAGACTTTAACAGTAGAATTAAGTAATTGCGTACCTAGTTTTATTAAATTTATTATGTCTAATTAAGTTTTACACTAGTTTTAAGACTAATCCCACGTATATAAAAATAAATTACTTGTAACTACCTAAGATCGCATTTCTATTCCTCCCTTTTTTGCGTTATTCCTAGAATAGTACCTACTGCCCGACTAACCGTCATATCAATTGGCGCCCAACGTGGGGCTTGCTTGCTTTTGGCAAGTAGGAATCTGAGTGTAAATTTCCGACTCACGAAACCCTGAGATAACAAATAATGCAAAAAGGAGGAATATTAGTATAAATAATTTATTTTTTTGAAAGTGTCCTGTATATCGTGTTTGTTAAATAATTGTCCTCTTCGTATTATGTTGGTTTAATGCTTCCCCCTCAAAAAGTATTTGGCGCCCTTAAAAATTAATTAGTAGATAGATTGTTAAGTACACATGTATTTTTTTTCAATTTCACGAACAATCCTGTCTTAATAGTTGTCTTGATAGTGTAGATTGGGTTTAATGCTTCCCCCCTCAAAAGAGTATTTGGCGCCCTTAAAAAAGTTAATCTTAGTTATGTTTTTAGGTATAGATGTATTTTTTAAATTTAGTTATTAATGACGTCGGTTAGGCGAAAAACACGGGCGACTGCGACCCAGGCGAGCGCGGCCGAAGCGACCGTGGAGGTTGATAGCCTACCTCCGTCATCGAAAATAATGGCCAACATAGGGCATACCTCGTGCCATTCGAGGATTCTGGAAGACCAGTTCGGAGGTCTGGCTGAGGAAGAACCTGAAGTGTTCATTCTCGCTTGCGAGGAGTTCTTCAGCTTGACGGGCTGCTCACCTTCAACAAAGGTAGAGAAAGCAGTGAAGAGGTTACAGGGAGAGGCGCAAAAGTGGTGGCAGCCGCATATTCGCGGACGATGGAGCTCGGAGGACTTTTCGGCGCAGCTACGAAAGCGCTACGGCGTAGATGGGGCAAGGACGTCCCTACTTGCAACATTATACGGGGACCAGCAGAGGAGCGACGAGAGCGGCGTTTGCTTCTTACAACGAAAGCGAGCCGTGTTCAGGCGCATTTTCGGCCAAGCTGGCATCGACGAACTGTGCCCGGAGTTTATAGGACTAATGAGGCCCCGCTACAGGGAATTATTAGAAGCGGGTCTAATCTTCGGAGCCTACACCATGGAAACACTTACTGCGCGGGTAAATACCATCGACTTCCCGAAGGAGCCACTGTTCCGTACGTCGCCTCCCCAACCACAGGACAGGGGACATAGACCCAGTAACGACGCTCGAGGTCCGCGAGACTCCTTACCCTGGTGTCAGATCTGCCCAGGAAGACACTGGAACCGAGATTGCCCAGAAACAAACCCCCGTAGGTCGGGAAACTGGCAGCGCCCGGGCGACGACCAGGTCGGACAACGTCACGCCCAGGGCCCCCAGAGATAAACCCATATGGATACCAGAGAACGCTACGTGAGGTGCTCACTGGAATACATCCGTTGCAAGGACATCCACTCCAGTCCCCGCAGTGCTCTGTCGCCTACGCACAAGACGTGGACCCAGCACCTTACATAGGCGCCCCCCTTACACCGAAAATTACCACTTTTATTGCTCGAAATGAATCACCACTTCAACAGCCAACCCCCGGCCCTAGCGCCGGCAATATACCTACCGATATCTCGACAGCGGAGAGAATACCAGTAACGTCATCTCCACCTACCGTATCGTGCACTCTGGTGAACGACCAGAATGAGGATACTCAGAATCCGCTTGAAGGGCCAATAAATTCCCATACACAGCCAGCGACTACAATGCCCGAAGGACTGCACACGCTCCCCACCATTACTGAGCAAAATGGACCCTTGCCACCGCTAGTAACAACGTCCTGTCCTAACTTACAGACAAAACCGGTCATAGTACCTGATACGCCCGGAGCGGAATATCACATGACAAACCTTCAATCGCCGGCCCCAGAGTATTGCAACCGTAATGAGCCTTCTGGTTCTGCCACAACCGACATCAACGAGGTGACGCAATCTCCACCTCATAGTTCCTCCTTGTATAGTTTGGCAGACGACCACAAGGAGGTTCTTCAACAGCAACCCCCCGGGTATCAGTTAAACAAACCTTATTCCTGCCATGTATATAAGAATAAAGTATATCCCAACATTCATTATCCGCCCGGGATTACATAATAGGCGATTACGTAAAATCGAAAACCTTCCACGACTACGCAATTCTCCAGGATTAGTATTAAGTCATATTGTTTAGTTATTTTGTCATCATGTTAGCTTAAGTTTTAGACGTACAAAGAGATAGTGTTTATATTTAATTAAGTTTTAATAGCTAGTAGTTAATATAAATTATACGTCGTGAATTCAGTAAAAAAAAACGAGGGGCGATTGATATAGCCATTTGTAATCACCTAAAATAATTGACCGAATTCACCGAAATATTTAGATTTACAATGTGCATTTTAAATAGTAGGAATTCCCAGATTAGACCGGCCATAAAATGAATTTAGTACAAAGGCTAGCCGAGCCTATTGTTAGGAAAAATCGTAACTAAAATAATATAATCTTAACTGCTATTTTGGGAAAGCCCGCAATTCCGTTGGAATTTTATGAGACGTCAATAAAAGATAATCCCCTCAAGGGAATTGAGCCGCGGATGGAACGACCGCTGAACAATACAGGTAGACAGAAGGTCAGTGGGCGCTAGGAGACAGTCGATTGTCAGAGTCCGCCCAGGACGGAGAGTCGCGTGCAGTCTTCCACCGGGGAAGCAAAAGTCGGTTGCAGTAGTCCGCCCAGGACACCCAGCCAAGTGAAACCTTCCGCCCAGGAAGGTTCCAATTCTCGCCCCTTGGAGAGGCCGCCCAGGTCCTCCGACGACGAGAGAATTCTACGCTTCCATCCCAGAAGGAAGCAGCTGATCTTCGCCCTTCGGAGATCAACATCGGAGACCGCCCAGGCCTCTGATTATCGCCGCGTTGCACCTACTCCCGATCCGGAGGTACACGAATACGTAGTGCGAACGCGAGGACTCTACATACAACGCAGCCACTATACTCTGGACATCCATCACCAAAAAGGGAAGTGCCTGACTCTAATCATAATTCCTCCCACAACATAAGCCAGTGAACCGCTAATTTTAAGTACAAAGACTTTAACAGTAGAATTAAGAAATTACCTAAGTCAGTGAACCTCTAATTTTAAGTACAAAGACTTTAACAGTAGAATTAAGTAATTACGTATCTAGTTTTATTAAATTTATTATGTCTAATTAAGTTTTACACTAGTTTTAAGACTAATCCCACGTATATAAAAATAAATTACTTGTAACTACCTAAAATCGCATTTCTATTCCTCTCTTTTTGCGTTATTCCTAGAATAATACCTACTGCCCGACGCACCGTCATATCAAAGCATTGCTTAAATATTTTCATAGTATAATATTTCAATGAATTAAATTGTACTAAATTTCAATAATGAAAAAGAGCATTGGGAAAAAATCATGTTTATGTGATTTTCGCCGAAATGGAGCTATCAAAATCATCAAAATATTATTATTATTATTATCACGTACCAAATCATTATTTAATAGATATGAATACCAAAATATCGTTTAATATCTCGGAACGGTCAGAACGCTAATGTCTGTGGGCCCGGTATCGATATATCAGATATGCAGCGGTATCATAATACCCATTTCTGTTACCAACATGTTAGGTTATGGCCTAGTCTTTCAGTTTAGGTCTTAAAAAAGTTGAATTAAATGTGAGCTATGGAATTTCTTTGAACGTTGATAAATTGTTAATCAGTTGCGGATATGAATGTATTTTTGCGCTTTTGTGCAATGCACCTACAATAGTAACGAGACGCTTACATTTTACAATGTTTCCTTCAATTAAAAGCAGTTAAATTTGAGTATAAAGTTCTCGAGGTTTTGTATGGAATCCATACAATATCGATTACCGCCTATTGAACCGCCAATCCGACTGCTTGTGTGACGTCACACCCAACAAGCCATAGATTTCGTGCGTTTTGGTGGGCTTTAAAAAATTTAAACTTTAACAATTATTTTAACCATGAAATCGAACTTAAAAAAATTAAAAAACAGAAAATTAAGTTATGATATCAACATAAATAAAAAAAATGGACTGGAGTTCCTTATTCAAAATTCACCAGAGAGAAATATCCCCCCCTACCAATCGAACAGTTTCCTCAACAATGTTCCAAACTAGTTTGGCTTAAATTACACTCAGCTTCAATAAAAACGTCCGGTACAAATATTAATTAATTTAAAAAATATAATTTTATCATCATTTTTGTATTTTTTTCCACTATTTTTTCTTCTGAAAATAGGCAAAGTCCGTCGCCACGAACGTTCGGGTCACAAAATTATTTTTTATAAATTAATGTTTGCTTTTTTTCTTCATTTTTTCCATATGTTTATTGAGAAAAGAGCATCGACGTTCGCGAATTCAAAAAGTGCGCACTCTACAGATATCATTAAAAAAAAATTGAAAAAGTCGAATTTCATTTTGCGTATATTTTAAACTTCTTTAATCAATTTAAACTGGTCATGAAGTATTAAGGAAGAGTGTTATTCTATTCCAGCATGGCCTACAAGGTGGTCTTGCCCCTGGAGTAAACAAATTGCGGCTACCGAATAATAATATTAATTAATTGGGTAGGTACCGACTACAGACATTAGTTCCTGCCTGTGAATGCATGTAAACGGTTTTAGGTACACAAGGAGGCAATTTGTATTGAAAATTGGTTATATGAAATTTCATTTTCTTTAAATATTTAATTTACATAGCGCCGTTATAGAAAATAAATAACATTCGTACAATTCGATGATCGTGTGTTTCTGTTTCGATATTGAAATAATAAATTTATTTTTTCATTGCTTCTAAATGGGTAATAACTCGCATCAAAAATGACAATACTTTCAGTAAGTGCCCGGAACGCAGAAAGTGAAGGAGTAATAATGTTGAGAAAAAAAATCATTTAAAATTATTTTTCTTCTACAATAATTATGATATGGGTATCAAAATACGCGTATTGACCTAGCGGATCCGGGCGACTAAGTGAAAATTTGAGCAGTTATCTCTTTGGATCTCTTTTGGGAGAAAATATTAATATTGAGAGCATTTTTCTGTTTCTTCTCTTTAAATACTTAATATAGGTAGTGGTAGAGTAGGTATAGGGTAGATGTAGAGTAGATATAGGATAGGGGTAGGGGGAGGTGTAGCCGATATGGGAATCAAACTGGGCGTCTCCACCTCCCCAATCTGATTTGCGCAATTAAAAATTTGGCAGCAAACTCCTAGGCCCCTGTTTGTGAGAAAAGGCTCAAACATAACTAAATAGGGGTAGTGGTAGGAGTAGGAGTAGGGGTAAAAGTAGGAGTAGGAGTAGAAGTAGGAGTAGAAGTAGAGGTAGGAGTAGGAGAAGGAGTAGGAGTAGGAGTAGGAGTAGGAGTAGGAGTAGGAGTAGGAGTAGGAGTAGGAGTAGGAGTAGGAGTAGGAGTAGGAGTAGGAGTAGGAGTAGGAGTAGGAGTAGGAGTAGGAGTAGGGGTTGGGGTTAGGATAGCCGATATGGGTATCAAACTGCGCGTCTTAAACAAAACCTGATTCGCTCAGTGAAAAATAGAGCAGCAAGATCCTTGGGCCTCTTTTTGCGAGATAAGACTCGCACTAAGCCTTATAGGGGTAAGGTTTGGGGTTGGGGTAGGGGTAGGGGTAGGGGTAGGAGTAGGGCTAGGTGTAGGTGTAGGGGTAGATGTTGGTGTAGGAGTAGGAGGTTAAATAGAAATATTTTTCCTAATATTCATTTGAAAAATTATTTCTAACATACACACTCCTTGCTTGATCCACATTACAACATATTATAAATATATACAAACAAATTGCAGGACGGCAATATGCAAAACCAAGTACTATAATAATTCCCGATGAATATTTAAATCGTAATCACATTAACCTTTATTTTTAAATAGCTGGTTATATCAGAAAATCGTTTGATTAGGTGCTCCCCCACAAGGTTGGGCGCTACAAATAAAGGTTCTGCCTTTGTTTAATCCACATGCCCTGATGCCCACATCCTCATGCACAGAGAAGAGTATCAACAGAGGTGCATCAACATATGAGGGAAGAAGCCAAATTTAGCAGGGTGAGGGGTGAGCCCGGAGGCATGACTTCCCAACATTATGCAGATAACTCGCATTGCACCTCAAAGTATTAGTATATACTCCTCGAAAAGAAAATCTGCTGATGATCAACTCGTCATTTTTACAATTGTGTAGAATTTATCGCCAATGTCCGTCCCGTATCTGTCATTCCAACATCTAAAACTAACCCAAGCCGCCAATTTAAGTAAAACGGCAATAGATAAAAAAGTTTCTCTCGTTTACATAAACAGAATATTTTATTCGAGTATTTAGTTTGACCCTTTTAGAAAGGAAACTATGACATGAACGTTTTCGCGTCGTCGTCATTTCGGTTTGAAAAGATTGTTTAAAAAAACTGTTAAGAATTATATTGAATAAGGTTAAAATTAGGTAAAATAACAATTTCCTGTGGAATGTAATGCGATATTTGTTATTATTCTGTCTTTTATTTTGATACCATTTTAATGCATAAGAATGCGTTATAGCTTAAAATCTTTCGATGATAATTAAAGGGCAGTCAGCGCGCGAATGATAGCGGAGTTTGTTTTTAAAAAATGCGCCAACCGAGCTGGTGCCAAAATGGATATCACGTGACCTTTGCCTCCAGGTCAAAGTGTGGGTATATTTTGCTTTGATCATGTCTATGTAATTCTGACGTCAGTGTCCATACGCAATATTATAATCTCCCAGCAATGTAACACACCTACTGTGTAGACCTTAATTCATTCGTCAAAAAGATTTCGTCGATGAGTTGTTCATACAAGCTTCAAGTGATTTTATTACTAAATACAGTTATTTTTTAGTGGAACCAGAATGATTTGTGCAACAGATGCAACCATATTGCGTACATTTCTGTTGTTTCAAATAATAACTTGTGCATTCGCTTTGCTGACAGTTTGCAGAACTGATGAGGAAAGGTAGGAACACATTTATTCAATTTCGCATCTTGGATATTTTTGGATTCAGAAACATGCAATTATTTTATTGAAATGTGTCAGATGTTTCCTATTAGGAATGTAGGTACATTTTACAATGTTAGGTAAATTAGAAAATTATCCTATATCCTTTTATATTAGGTTAGGTTATTTAGTGTAAAGCGCACTTGTGTCACAAAACTGCGCTGTATAAATTGTATGTTATCATTATTATTAACTAAATACTTTTTTTAAGTTTTCGTGAATTTGTTGAAATATGCATTTCATTTCAATATTTTTATTTTATTTTTTTATTTAGTTTTAATACATATTTTTCATTTAGTTAATAATTTTCTACGAAGCTAATAAGACAATTTGTAGTGTTTTTCTTAGTCCTCCTCACGAGGGGTTCCTGTGCTGAGACGGAATGGGTTTTATTTAAAATCTGATTGTTTTTAAGCTCCTACGAATTGTTTTTAAACTCCTCTTCTTTAATTCCTTTGAGCCGGGTTTTCGTTTGATTTTTGAAATCATTTGCCTGTCAGTTTTATTATTATGGCCAGTGAAGTGAATTATATAGCTGAGTGGAGAGAAATTTATAATTCCTTTGCAGTTTTAAATTTAGGAATATTATTATGGCATTTTGGTTCGCTCTTTGTGAAAATTAAGTTTCTTCTGTTTTTTTGGACTTTTGAAATGTTTGAATAAAACATTCTTAATTGGATGTTAGGAACTGCAAAATATTTGACAATTTATTTAGTTGCGTTCTTATGGGGACTTTTAAACAATTGTTTAATATGGTTAGTAGTTGTCGATCTCCATCCTGGTTACCATATTCAAGGCGGGAGTGGCATAGCGCCTATGTGTGCATATTATATATATATTATATTACATATTTATAATGTAAATATAACAATACATGGTTTTTTCTTCTCAATGTTCTACTCTCCATAAGTTGGCTTCCAGTAGGTCGTGGTTATGGGAGGAGTATTTAGTCTTACAATGAATGTTTGTCTGTCCTCGATTTTCTCGAAAATTGCTCGACCGGTTTCACTAAAAATAGCACAGCTTGTTCTTATTACTGCCGGAAAGGTTTAGAGAATAGTTTGAATGAAATCCAACTTGTAAAACGGTTAAAATTAGTATGAAAAACATTGAACCCGCCATGTTGTATTGAGGTTAGCCCATAGATATACCACTCTGGTAAGCCAAAGAATACATATCCAAAAGAAGAAGGTTTGTTTGGGTAAATATTTTTAAAATGTAAAGTACAACTTGGTACCTACATAATAATAATAATATTTATTTGAAACATATGTTATTTTACAAAAATATTTAAGAAGGCTTTGACTGTCCAACTAGGAACGAATCCCGTTTTAGGACAGACAAATTGAAAATTTTTGTTCATATTAATATACATATACATTAAAGAATATAAAAAAATCCGTGGTAAATTAAAAAAAAAAATTATAATATTTTTGTTTTTGTTTTTGTTTTTAAAGTATATTGCTTTTTTAAAAAAATATTGTAGAGTAATAATGAATTACATACGAGATATAAAAGTTTAAAGTACAAAGTATAAAAGTTTAAAGTATGATATGCATTTTTTTAATTTAGTGTGGAGTATTAATGAATTACATATGAGATGTAAAAGTTTAAGTATAAAGTGTAGAAGTTTGGAGTATAAAAGTTTATAATATGATATGCATTTTTTAAATTTACTGCATCTCATATATAATGAATTACACATGAGATGTAAAAGTGTAAAGTATGAAAAATAAAAGTTTAAAGTATAAGAGACTAAAGTATGATATGTATTTTTTAAATTAGTGTAGAGTAATAATGGATTACAATTGAGATGTACAAGTTTAAAATATAAAGTATGAAAGTTTAAAGAATAAAAGATAGAAGTATGATATGCATTTTTTAAAAATTTAGTGTATAGTAGTAATGAATTACATATGAAGGTTTTATTAAAATTGTACATATCTATCAATGAGCATATGTTCGCCTTTGACCCTCCCTAAATCAAGAAGCCATACATTGATCAGTTTACGCAGGACGTTTGTACTTTTAATTTTCCATGTATCGGGTATTATGTTGAACAATTTTGGTCTTAAGTATGAAAATTGTCTTTGAGCAAGGGATGTCCTGGTTTTTGTTGAAACTATTGGATTACTTCTCGAGTGTCTGGTGTCGTGATAGCGATCGATAGATGGGTAGTGGTGACGTTGTTTATGTGTGTGTAATACATTTTTCCTGATATACAGTTGTCTGACATCAAGAACTTGCATTTCTTGATGTCAGACATGCACATGAATAATTCATCCTGGGGTACCTAAAGGGTTTTTAAGGATGACTCTTATTAGGGATTTCTGCGCTTTTGCCAGGGGGTCCGAAATTGTTTTGGCGCAACCGCCCCATCCCAAGGATGCATAATCGAGTAAAGAATTACACATGGCATAATATATTGATTTTAGATCTTTTACATATAGAACATTTATAATAGTCATGAAAAAGTGAGTGAGTTTTCTGACTTTTGTGGCAGTTGAGTTGATGTGTTCTTCCCACCTCAGGAATTTATCAATAAGGATTCCTAAATATTTTAAACTATCCACGCATTCTAAGTTATTGCAAGTACAAGTATATATTTCATTGCAAAGGTGAGCAGTAATGTTTAGCATTTCTTTGGGTTGTCCCGCTTGTGTTGCACTGAAGCGTATGAATTTGGTTTTATCCGTATTGAGATTAAGAAGGTTATTGTCTAACCATTGTATAAC
>JAHDVE020009946.1:0-105194 GCA_022606495.2 Halesus radiatus | reverse complement strand
CGACCCACTCTCAAGCCTACTCCTTACTAATGAGTTATATAAAATCATGAGAACCCGAGTGTCTTTAAAATTCCTTGCAGTACGTAGGACGAAACCCAGCATTTTTAATGATGTACTACAGGTGACTTCAATATGAGCATGAAATGTCAGCCTACTATCAAACACGATACCAAGAACTTTCATAGTGGAGACACGTTTTAAACTTCGGGCGTTCATATTATACCGGTAAAACCAAGTATGACGCGCCCTTATGAAAGAAAGAATGAAACATTTAGAAATATTGAACTCAATCTGATTTCTCTTACTCCAATCATTAATTCTATTTGTTTTTGTAACTTTATTTAGATGTAAGCAAATTTTCATACATCTAGTAATAAAAAACATATAAGATACATAATAAAATAAATAGAGTCATAAAATTATAACGGAAAGAATACAGTTAATAAAAAAAGAGAAATACAGTTACCCCAGTTCAAAAAAAAATAGGGTTTAAGAAATACAGTTAATACAAATAGAAATACAAGTCATAATTTTTATGTTAATATTACTAAGAACAGCTTTCGGTCATCAGCGAAAAGAAAAAACCTGGAATGCAGAATACTCTCTGCGATATCGTTAATAAAAATAGAAAAGAGGAGGTGGCCTAAATTAGAGCCCTGAGGAACTCTAGAGAGCACAGGAAATAATTTAGACAAAAATATTCCATGCAATACAAATTGTTTTCTTCCAGTAAAATAGCTGGCAAAGAATATTAGAAACCGTAAAAAAAATCTATCTTTGATAGTTTATTTAATAAGATGTCATGATTTACAGTATCAAAGGCCTTAAAAAAATCATTGTATGAGCAATCAACTTGGTAGCCTTTATCTAAGGATTTGGATACATAATCTGTGAGTACCAATAGGTTCGTGTCTATTGATCGATTAACTTTACTATGGCTTTGATGCAGCCCCATACCTGAGCTGGTCACATAGGGTTACACCAAGCATATCAATGGATGGCTTGTTGGGAAGATTGCTTCTAATAAAGGAGACAAGTTTTTCATTTAGATCCCTTTTAGATGTAATCAGAAATTATTGAGTCTTTGAAACATTAAATTCGACGAGGTTATTCTTGCCCCAAGAGGAAACCCTCTCGAGGTAACAGTCCATTCTCTGCTTCAAAGCCTTCCAAGTAGTTGGAGTTTATGTCCCCTTGGGGGGTTTGTCAAACAAAGAGCTATCATGGACTGTACTGTCATTCGCGTAGCAAAGAATTGGTGCACATGTCAAGAAGTCAGTGATGTGCAACAAAAACAAAGTCGGCCGCAGAACTGATTCCTGTGAGACACCAGCACTTATTGAATGTGAGGAAGAGATGAAACCGTCACCAACCGTCTGAATCGATCTCTCCCTCAATAAGTCGGCAATCCACGTACACAAGGATATGGGAAGTCCGTAAGAAGGCAGTTTGTTGACAAGTCCTCACTGCCAAACCCGATCAAAGGCTTTGGAAATGTCCAGTGCAACCGTTTGAGTCTTACCGTGACGTTCCAGGCACCGCCCCCAAACATGCGTCACTTGTTCGAAAAGATTGAACTCCAAACTACAGAACTGAACTCAAGAATACTGCAAATGATGGATGTACTCGTATGTAAGTATTAGAAAGACATTGGGTTTTTGGATGGTTTAGTGACTTGATACAGAAATCCAAGAAGACAATATGCCCTGAACACTATGTTTTCTACATGGGAATTAAAATTCAGTTTTCTATCGAATTCGATTCTGAGGACTCGAACATTGGTAATAGAATCAAGTGTCACATTATCAATTTTATATTCGAAGGCTATTTAATTACAATTTCTGGAAAAGGTAGTGGAGCAGCATGAGCATGAGCAACATAGTGAATGGATGAAGGAATACTTTGGGAAACAACTTTTATAAATGTGACTGAAGAGATCTGTTTTACCTCTAGCACTTCTTGAGGGGCAACAGGAATCAGATCTGGAACTACTTTATGTTCTTCAAAACTCTTTTTAATGGAGGACGACATGTTTTCTGGAAGAATAAGCACATAATTGTAATTATTGTTTTAGATAAAATGATGCTGTTATAATGTAATAATTACTTTTATTTTTTTTTGTTTTTAATAAATATGTCAGAAACAATATTACGTAAATTTCCTTCTATTCATTGCATTTATAATATAATCCGGTTGCTTAAAATCAGTCAAAGAAATGTGACTTAATATGTATAGTTAAAAAGAAAACATTGTAATAAAATTAATTAATTAACATTGTTTTTATAACTTACAAAAAATATACATAAATATATTTAGCATAATTGGTGCCTAGACACATTAGTGTGCAAATAAAGGATAATATATCATAATTAAATGTATTTTTTAAAACCAAAAAAATTGTATTTTTAACTACAAACTGTCTCTCAAATATATGATAATAAGGCCCTTCGTACGCAAGTATTCGATAGCAAAGTTGTGTAATCACGTCGGAAGCAACTTATTGCACGCGGTACGTACAAATCAGTACTGAAATCATAAGACTTGCATCAGTTTTAGACATTTTATATTTTAAGTCATTATTTAATACTTCTTCAAATATTTCTAATTTTAATATCGTTAATTCGCGGTGGAATTCCATTTTAATGATTTTTTTTCATTAAAAAACCTTCGTAACTATCTTCCACTTCTTTATTTCAGACCGGACCGGTTTCATCCCATCACAAGCAAAATAGAAGAAAAGTATGTAATGAATTGAAGAAAAAGGCCGACTCTCCTCTAATATATACATTGATTTACTTATATGGATTAATAGTATGTAACTAATATATCTATCTAATTAATAGTATGAATGTAAATAAGAAATATATATAAAATACCAGAGTAAAATATAACTGGGAATTTTGTCACAGACATCTAAGCCGAACTCTAAGAAGGACAATACCCTGAAAACATAATAATATATTCATTGACAATGTACCTGGTTACCCATAGTTCATATCGATGGTTCCAATAAACAGTGTCAAATGTGCAAATTCGCAAGTTTGCATTAAAGCTGCTGTAGTCACGATAATATGGTTTACCAATTAAATAAATAGAGATTTATGCAAAATATCAAAAACAACACCATATTCCTTTATCTCAAAAACAAAAAAAAATATAGACCTGAAGCTCTAAACACGTAGAAACCAAACTTTAAACAGCTCTAAAACGACGTTTCCATTTGCAAATGCGACATTGTTTATTGGAACCGTCGATTTAACTACAGGACTAAAACTGATTTAGCAAACAAGACAGAAATCAAGGGAAAAAAATAAAAACAGAATTAACCATCTATTTAAAATAAAAGCTGGCACAAAAGACATTGTATAAAAATAAAAATATAAACCTATAGATTCAGTAAACCAATACAATGTAATCCGTCTTCCAGAAGATAATAAACCAACCCGAAAATAGTTTTAAATATAATTGTAAAGCCGTTCCGTCAACAATAAAGCAAATTTCTCAGTCATAAATGTACAATATTAGAAAGAGCAATGGGACTCACTCCTGACAAAAATGCTATATATAACATAGATTTTGTTTTAATTATGCCAGTCTGAAGATGCCTGTGATATGGTGAAACCGGTCCGGTCTGAAATAAACAAGTGGAAGATAGTTATGGAAGATTATCAAAAAATTCATACTTCTTCAATTAATGCAAATTCACTCTGTGGCATCATTTTGATTTAAACAATGAAAGTTTTTTTTTGTTAAACCACTATTTTCATAAATAAAAAAAATAAATCATTGGTTTTGAAACATGTAGATATTTATTTATTAAAATGGAGGTTTGAACAGAACGGTTTTTCATTATTAAAATGTTCATCAACCTAAGTAATGTCGCCTTTTGGAATGAACAAATCTCGGCGAACATCTCGACAAACTGGTTGCCAGGGACTGGCATCACCGACGAGTCAACAAAATGTCAGCGACATGTGCATGTGTATCAATGATGTTTTGCGGTAGTCGCCACGATACTCGAGTCGTTGAGTATCGGATACTAAAGTCGTCTTGTGTACGAAGAGCCTTAATGTAAGATTTAAAAAATATAACTTAACTTTATTTCGTATTTTACACACCAATATTAGGTAGGTACATAGCTACATTTATTACAGACACTTACCTCGTGAAATATACAAAACAAGATATTTATCTTAAAAACTTATCTGACATGCTTGTCATGATGATGATGTAATTTTATTAATCTCAATTGCTTTGTGATTAATAAAATAAAATTTATTTATTCACTAGTATGGGTATTCAAAACCTATTAGTAACTTATGTCAGTATTAAGATAAAACAGCTGCAATCACAAAAAATAAAACATGTTAACATTATTTAAATACTTGCTGATGTGTATCCGGCCTTGCTCGGGATTATATATTTTTGTTTTTAATACCTTAAAGTAATACCTTGTGATGACTATTACTATCTCTAAACAATGAAACAAAGAAACTTTTACTCGAAAATTTTATTTCATTCCAAGCATTTATTTTTTCAAAATATCTCTAAATAATAAAGTTTTTAAGTAGGTACCTACTTGTGTTTTCCATTATGAAAATATTCTACCCAAACAAACCTTCTTTTGAATATGTAATCTGTGGCTAACTGGAGTGGTATATCTATGGATTAACCTCAATACAACATGAAGGGGTTCAATGTTTTTCATACTAATTTTAAAACGTTATAGCAACAGTTTTACATATTGGATTTCATTAAAATTAAATTTCTTTAAACCTTCCCAGCACTAATAAGAACAAACTGTGCTATTTTCAGTGAAACCGGTCCAGTAATTTTCGAGAAAATCGAGGATAGACAGACAAACATTAATTTTTATATATAAAAAGATGAAGATAGGTAAGTGTATTATTTATGGCTTTCACCCATTAAGGGCGATCTTGGCCGTGTTTAATCAGTTAGATTTAGTACAGATTGTTATTTGTAAAAAGGATGTAATATTTGGGCAAATAAAATTGAAGCAAATAAGTTACAGCGTAAATTTATAAATTTATGTGTTTTTAATCCCCAATGACTTAAATTCTAATTCCATTATAACTCGTCACATAAAAATAACAAATGATTATGCTGTGATGAAGAACCTAGCATGCAGAACACAGACAATACATACAAAGTCTAAAATAAATTGAAGTGTACGACTGTTATTATATTAATAAAATATCAACGGTATTTATTATTTTGCTCAATAAGAAAAAACACATGCAAAAATCCTTAAATTTTGTTTATTGTAAAAATCATCCAATAAAATATTACATCATGTTTTTTGTTCGAACCATTGCATTTATACACCCAACTTCTTATAGAGGAGTGGCACATAGTCATCATAAGCGGCTTGGTAGAAATTTCCTGCCACGGGGTTCCCCAAATTGTATTTTTCTGCAAACTTGGCAATTGAAAATTTTCCCCTTCCCGCGGAACTCCTGAAATGAAAAAAATATATAGTAGAGCTAATGTGATTAAATTTGTTCTGTTTTCCTGTGGTCAAGGATCTTCTTAATAATATTATCTATGCTTTTTGAGGTAAGCAAAAATGAGACAGAACATTGATTATTTGGGAGTCTGGCTTTATGAGCGGAATCTATAAATTTATTAATCTAAATCACAGTAGAAATGGCTGGAAGTATCTATAAACAAATGAGTGGTCGGCAGAGATATCAATCTTTAACCCCATTTGTGAATGATAAGATGCTACATTTTCTCAACGCTCTTGTTTATATAGCGTAGAAGTGTAAACCCTGACATCAGAGCCAACAGAGATGAAACTAGAACATTTCTTCTTCTTTTATAGTCGTTGCCTCATTGCTAAGAATCGTAACCCCCACTCCAGTTTCTCAGGTGAACAAGGCTTCTCCACTTCTGGCGATCCTGCACTGCATAGAAAGCTGCGGACACGGACATTTCGGATGCCTGTGATATTTAATCACTCCTATGCATTGGTGATCATCCTATGCTTCTCTTGCTTCTACTTTGCCAGTGAGTTTCTCCAGGTTTGACTGCTCAGTTTGGCGAACAACGTGTCTATCAGAAACCTTTTAAATTAGGGGTCAATTGTTGCATATTTTGAGATCTTAACAAAAGACTCGAAAATTGTCAACACTATGTAAAACCCGTTATTTGTAACATAACAAAAAAATATATCTCTCACTTGTTGGTCAGTTTCTCCTCGGTGAATTCAATTTTGGCTGGTTGTTTGTAGATGAGGAACACGTAGCGATGCAGACCTGTGTTTTTGGGAGGCCCGCTACCGATATACTCTGACAGGGTGTCACCACTGGCAATGTCCTTGCCGGGAATGTTGCCAACCAGCCAGTGGTGCCACTCTCGGTATTTCGGACTCTGTCGACTCGGCGCATCAGGGTCTGTTAAATAAAAAAAAATTCAGTGGAATCACAACAAAGGTTACAAAAAGAAAAAATAACAAACTAAATATTATATGTAGGTACCTATTTGTTAATATGCTTACTGTAAGATATAAAAACTAGTTAGTACAGATTATAGCAATGGCGTGCAGTTTGAAGGAATTTTTATTGTTTGTTATGACTCAAAAAAACTAGCCACAATTTATTAATGCATTTGTAAGTACATACGAATTTAACAATAAATAAAGGTAGTACACCTACTTTATTACTAGCTGGATTGAGAACACACAAAATAAAAGATCTCGTATTATATATCATGGCATGCCACTATATTCAAATTTAATATTTAAAATTTCACATAATTCGTCTTAATATCAATTTTTTTACTATAGCATTTTCTAAAGAAGTAATTTTTAATTTATGTAGGTACAGCAAAGTTAAATCAGTGCTTTCGGAAATTTGTTATTAATTTTTTTTTTATAAAAACCACTGTGCTGTTAACATTTGAGTCTTCAGCCCTACGTTAAGTTGTTTCAGAATTTCAATTTTTCTCTTTAATCCTTCCTTTACAATACTAGAAAATCCCTCAAGCTATGGTGTTGTACACTCTGTGTACAAAGTACACATTTAAAATTTTGTAGTTTTTAAGTTAGACAAAAATGTATAGTTACGTTTATTACTTTTGTAAATAATTTTATTAATAGTAAATAATATGTACATATTGTCGCCCACAACACAAACAAACTTATCTCATATTTAGGAACTTTCCAGGAAAACCAAAAAACCTTTTTTTTTTTGCGATATTCATATACATTTTATTACATGTTTTGCTAATGGGGTTTTAATTACTCATTTTTTATCCCATTGCGAAACATGTAATAAAATGTATAAGAATCTGGCAACAAAAACACAGTTTTTTGGCTCTCCTGGGAAGTTGTTAAATATGCGATACATCTGTTTATATTGTGGGTGACAATATGTATGTAAGTTAAATGTTGTGTATAAGTGCTAAAAACGAGGAAAAAATATCGACAACGTGGCTTTAGTCGTATTTAGTGATCTGAATAACCTACTATTACAAAATTAACTGACTTCAAAAGAAGTATTAAGATATGGATTATGGACACAGGAAGGAAGAATATAGATGTAATATTGTAACCGAACAGAGTTTAATGGTCAAGGTATGTTTTCTACTAGATTTTAGAATTTTTATTCATAGCATTATAATTTTCCTCGAGTAATATTTTAACATAATTACGAAAACTTAGTTAAAAAATTAACAAACTTACAAAAAAATTACCTAATTTATAATCTATACATAAAACCATGTACAATGTGACCTTGGAACGGGGTACCCCAGTAAGGTCACATTTTTTGCGACTTTTGTAAAACATTATGAAATAAATAAATTAAAAAAAATTTTAAGTTTTAAAAAAAGATTGGCTTGTAGTTTGTTGACATATGAAGAGATCGATTCTTTGAATTTTGTTCCATTTGAGTGTTGCGGTATGAATAAACAAAAATTCGAGAAAAAATTCTCACGTAAGGTTTTCGAAAATTACCACATACATTTTTTGATTTTTCTCTATAGTCGAGCGGACTGTACGAATTGGACTGTGGGTTGTGTCACACTGGTCTGAGACAAGTAAAATTTTACAACTGAAACATTAGCGCAAGCTAGTGATTTATGACAAGTGACTGTTTACAACTGAAACAATACAAGCAAGCAAGTGATAATCATATGATGGACAATTTAGTGATATTTTTCTTGGAAGTTTTGAACCAAGTAATGAGATTTATAATGCGTTGAATGTTTTGGGAGGGAAATTGAGAAGCATGGAAGCGAAATTTTTAAAACAATCATTGATCATAAATTTTATCAATAAATGTGTATATTTTTATTTTAAATTAATACTCGTATTCTGAAAATATATTACATACGAGGTGTGTTCAAAAGAAAAGGTGAATTTTGAATTTTATCGAAAAGTATTTATTTATTCATCAATATCCATTTTCTCCCCTTCAAAGTAATCCCCCTCAGATATAATGCACTTATGCCAGCGCTTCTTCCAATCCTCGAAGCACTTCTGGAATGCGCTTTTGGGTATGGCCATCAGCTCGTTCTTCGATTCTGACTTTATCTCATCAATTGTGGCAAAACGCTTTCCTTTCATTGGTCTCTTCAGTTTCGGGAATAGGAAAAAGTCGCAGGGAGCCAAATCTGGTGAACGGTGGTTGAGGCATGATTACGGTGTTGTTTTTGGCCAAATAATCACGAACAAGCATTGATGTGAGCTGGTGCATTATCGTGATGCAAAATCCATGATTTGTTTTTCCACAATTCCGATCGTTTGAGCCGTATTGCTTCACGCAAACGTTGCATAACTTCCTTGTAGTATCCCTTTTTAACCGTACGACCTGTTGGCAAGAACTCATGATGCACCACGCCATTGTAATCGAAGAAAACAGTAAGCAAAACCTTCACATTTGATCACACTTGGCGTGCTTTTTTCGGTCTTGGCTCTTCTGGCCGCTTCCATTGGGATGATTGGGCCTTGGTTTCGACGTCATAACCATATACCCACGTTTCATCACCAGTTATGATCCTTTTGAGCAAATCTGGATCGTCGTTGACGTCATTCAACAACTCCTGAGCGATACTAATGCGACATTGTTTTTGCTCAAAATTTAGCAATTTCGGAACAAACTTCGCTGCCAGACGTTTCAAGCCCAAAACATCCGAGAAAATTGCATGGCATGAGCCGATTGATATGCCAATATCCTCTGCAACTTCCCTAATATTGATTCGACGATTTTCCAAAACCATTTTTTTCACTGTATCGATGTTTTCTTCGTTTGTTGATGTGGTTGCAACTCCAGGACGCTCATCGTCATTAACATCTTCTCAGCCTTCTGTACTACTAATAAACACTTTTTTGAGACAAAGTAGACTCGCCGAATGCCACAGTCAACATTTTAAGTGCGTTGGAGCACTTTATTCCATTTTTAACGCAAAAATTTAATACATATTCTTTAATCCATTTCTTTCAAAAGTAAAAAATCGAAGAACACACCAAAACGTGACTAACCTTTCCAGTTGTTAAAAACAAACCACTAATCCAAAATGGCTGATAATGTTAACATATAATAAACATATGTGTACCAACATAACAAACAAAAAAATTCGATAATCGAATGTACACAGCCAGCGAAAATTCAAAATTCACCTTTTCTTTTGAACACACCTCGTATTGGTGAATATATTGATAGTAGGGGTAGGAACTGTAGGTAGGTAGGTACATACGATTTTTAAAAAGCCTACATCTGATATAAAGAGTAAAAACTATAAAGAGCAGATTTGGTCAGTTCCTGGTGCTCATTATATCCGATTTTGACTGTATATTTTAATTATTTTATGTATTGCTGAGGAACACCTAAAATGTGAACTCTGTGTTTAGTATATTTTTGGAGATATTGAAATAATTAGAGGCATGTCAAATCAGTTGACAGCACTGGCAAGGAAGGGTTAATGACCCGAACACACATATACGTGGCAGCAGAGGCTCATGTTTTCCATACATACATAGATATGATAGCCTATTGCAATAAAAACCAAAGTTTATTGGAATATACTTGCCAAATATATAAATATGCAGATGTATGTAGTTGATGAA
The DNA here is from genome assembly GCA_022606495.2 of Halesus radiatus. Taxonomy (NCBI): domain Eukaryota; kingdom Metazoa; phylum Arthropoda; class Insecta; order Trichoptera; family Limnephilidae; genus Halesus; species Halesus radiatus. Next base: position 95,104 of record JAHDVE020009946.1, on the reverse strand, counting down.
TATTATTAATATATGAATATAATATGTATTATATGAACTTGACTTACCAGTCATACAAAGGGTATATAAGGCGCCATCTTCTACATCCCAATCCACGGTGGGAGCATCCTTAACTTTGGTGGGAGTCAGTTCATTGCCTTCCGCTACCTCAATGTCACTCGCGTACGTGACCTACAATGGAACAAAAAAAAATTATAAAATATTGTTTAACAAAATAACTTATAAGAAACTAATTGAAATTCGGTCAGCAATAACAATATTTTTTTACTTTAGAGTTGGGCATTCGCAAAAACATGTCTTTTTTTAATTTACAAAAAGTTTTAAAAATAGGTGAATGAGCATTTCTGATGAAAACAGCGTGATGATTGGTTAGTTACTTCATAATTATATGATTCCGAGGAAACACTTGGATTTTTTTTTGTCTCTAACAATGGAATGACTGCATTTTTTCCAAAACAAATTGTTGGAGCCATTGATATGAGCCACGATGGATTATAGAAGGAAAAAAAAATTGTTGCTCAGTTAAAACCTCCATTGTACAAAGATTTTATTTTAGAGAGGTATGTCCTTTTGTTAGGTGATTATTAATGTGCTTAAAAGGTTATCGTTTTTCTTGAATGCAATTTGCTATACATATGTATTATTTAAAGAAAACACGACCAACACTAAAAAGGTAATAATGACATACCTTTATAAAATACTGGTTATCATTGATATCATGCCTCATGCAGTAAAGTGAATTAAGGGTAAACAAAACATGATATACTCTCATAGATGGCTCATAAATAATTATTTTAGAAAAAACACTTTTAGCACGTAACGCTTTTTAAAATATTAAAATAGATGCTCAATTCCTTCATCGGACTTTTATAAGGTTCATGAAGGAATTAAGCTTTAAACTTACAAAAACAATTTATTCCATTTCATTTTCCGCATGTAAACACGCCAACAAAAAAATAATTTTAATATTTAAAAGCATTACATGCTAAAAGTGTGTTTTTCTAAAATATTTAAATTATCGCCATCGGTGAGCACGTATTCTGTTTCGTTTACCTTTAAATACATATTACTAATTCATAAATATGTATCTATTGTAATAATTTTAATATAATTTATACAATAAACCCTGCAAATCTTGTGGAAAGCTACAAGATCAGATTAGAAATTAAAAAAAAATCTGTGTTAAGACTAATAATATCAATATATAATGTATGTGTTTACTATATTTCATTATTATTTAATACCATTATAATTATGTAGCCATCCACAATCGTTGAGGTAACATATAATTATTTCAAAATTATGATAGTAATAATTATGAACATCAAAACAACAATCCCCCTTTTCTATTTAAATTTTTTTACCTTGGCAAGTTTTTCCGGCGCGACAGGTACCACATCGGGTACAACTTCATGGTTTTGAAAACTCTTAGACACAGCTTCGGGGGTGATGGCAATACTCATCGCCATACATCCTGCGATACATAAATAATGTAATTAATAAAAGTAAAATAAATTATTTACAATCCCTGAGAAAACAATCAAAATAAACATACTACATTATATCATAGTCACAAAAAAATTAATAATGTAAGAAAAGATTTTTACAATAACATGGTCTTTTAAATTTGGAATTCACTAAATAGCACTAAATATTTCGCACGCAGTTCACCATAAGGTAGGTATAATTGTCTTTAACTACAGTAGCAGTTACCTGTATTTATGGATAATTAATATGATAATTTTAACAATAAAACGTAAAGCCATTTTTGTGCGATCTAAACACTTTTGGATATTTCTATCCAATTTCTATCTAAAAAGGTTGTTCAAGCTATAAAAAGCTTATATGGAATGTGTGGGACTGCACTAACCTCCCCACGTACCGGAATAAACACTTATTTTTATTATTATACAAAAACATTCTCCTAATAACACTGATAGTAAAATTGATGCCACACAAGATTTTTCCATTTTGCACAGTAATTAAAATTGCAACCTCTGAATTTAAATTAATATTCTAATAAACACTATTATTACAGATAGGTTATCGAAATATTATTTAGAAAAAATGCAGTATGAAAATAATTTTTTTTTTTTTTACGTTTTAATTTTTATGTATTTCTTTATTCATTTTTGTAATTGAAATGTTGAAACTAACCTGTGAAGAACACAGCACTGTAAATCAAACGTCCCATCTTGCGAAAGAATGCTAATAATGCATTCAACTGTCTTCAACGACAATCCCAACCAGAATGGGCTGTGTTGAATAAATACACCACTTATATGTGAATGTGTGCGCTTAAATCTCAGGTCGTCATACAGTTCTGATGGATGCAGCACAACTATGGAATAAGAATATATTTTTATTGAGAATTTAATTTTTCTGAAGATGTTACATTCCTAAACTGAGAACACTGACCTCACTTTAAGAATTAGGTGATGATAACTAAGTATTTGATTTGCTGTGATACTCTTATATGAAAAATGTATTAGTCAGAATTTTTTATTGTTATTTTTTATAATATTTCCTTTTTAATGTTATTTATCTTTAACTATAATAAGGTAGTCCCACTTATCAGAGGCAAAGATATATATCTGTGGTCTCTGGTCAATATATGATAACTGCAAATATAAAATTTCTCAGGAGAACACTTTAAAACCTTCAATTTTACTTTTAATTTAAAACTGAACAAGTTTGACTGGTTTGTTTACTTTGATGGATCATTTATCTATAAAATAGTATTCATAGTTATATTAAATGAAAGTGGACACAAAACTTAATGCAAAAAACATGCTCACCACAAAATTTGTATTTTTGCACTTATCATATCATACTACAACTAAGTAACTCCGAAATCAGCTTCTTCGAGTTATTGTAGTTAGTATTTCATGTTTGTGGCATCTGACTTTCTTGTAGGAAAATTAAAAACAAAAAAATATATTTACATTGGAGTTTTAAGTCAATTAATTTAAAAAATAATTAAATTGATTGTATAACCTTTATCCGAATAATGGACGGGCTAACCCTGAAATGTGATTTTGCATTTGATCAAGCATAATAACAAAAAAATAAAACTGGCAAAAGTGGCAGCATTCAATTTTAACAATTTGTTTTTATTTTACTTTATTTGGGAAAACAAATAGTTATATACACATTTTCAACATGCGTGTTTACAGGGTTGCATAAACCAGTGAAGTTTCCGAATATTTATATTTAGCAAACATTACCTGGAATCTTTAAAACATGGTAAGCAATTATTTTTATAATCATCCCTGACAATAACTGTTGTATTAATCACAATAACTATGGCATCCGTTTAGAACAATATTTTCTTTTGAAATCATGATTTTTCATAATGTTAGTACCTACATATGTATTTTCCTATTCAGACCAAAATATGTCAGGTCATCAATATCGCAATAAAATTGTAAAATAAATGACCGATGTAACATATTCTCTGCAGCTATTTCATCACTGGTCTAACTGTATAGTGGTTAGTTGTTTTATTAAGGTAAATGTATAACTGTGATTTATAGTTTGTTGTTTCATAACATCATTAGACAACCACTATGTACACACACAGGAAGGGGATTGGCTTAATAAAGAAGATCAAATTGTTCTTATTATTGTTTTATTACCACCTTAAGTACCTACATACATATCCAGAAAGGCTGGTTTATCGCCTAGTGGCAGATTCTTGCAACCGGGATTTGAACTCCGGAACTTCCACATAAATTGATAGCGAATAAAAAATATGTATTGTTTCCATATTTAAATATTTTTATGGTGCATCATGCATCAGTAGAAGTTTTTCAAGCATTGTCAGGTTATTCCTAACCTGGGAATATTTCTCTTTCTATATAAATTGTAAAAAACATAAGTAGGTACAAATTGGTAAATGCTTTGTTCATCGAGTAGTTAGTACCTACCTATGTCTTGTGACATAAATAAAGTTCTTAACAAAAATGTTCATCACAACAAGTAGTTTTTTAAGCAAGTGACTTGAACCATTCATTGACCTTAGAGAAACTGGTTTTTGCATTACCTTGTTACTCAGTCATGCAGTCTCAAATAAAAACATGTTTATAAACTGCGAGATGCTCTATTATGATTTACGCTGGCCCTGGTACCTGTATTAAAGTGACTTTGACTTTTAAAATGTAAGTAGATACAATGATTAAAAATATTGTTATTGATAAAAATAAAGTTTTTTATTCAAATACAAATTCATCAGAATCCTAACAGAATATATTTCACAGAAAATCTATTAAAGTGTATGAAAAAAACCAATTCGTACAACTCGGGCCACTAGAGGAAGCTAATCAATGTTGCCATCAAATTTCAAGAGCTGGAGGTATTATCATTTAAAAATATTTGGAGTCAGCTCATTGCCTTCCACTACCTCAACGTCACTCGGTTACGTGATCTTCAATGGAAAATTATATTTGATATGAATGTTCAAGTTTACTTTATTTCATTATGATTTAATAAGCATTTTATTAGTCTCCTACAATGATTGAGGTAACATATAATTATTGAGAGAATTTCAAAAATAATTAGTAAAGTACCTACATATATTCCATTCACCGAATATTAAAAAAAAATTACCTTGACAAATTTTTTTGGCGCGACAGGTACCACATCGGGGACAAATTAATGTTTTTGATAACTCTTAGCCACAGCCTCTGGGGTAATGGCGTCACTCTTCGCCATGCATCTTGCAATCTTCCAAAATTATATGGATATTTGTGGAAAAAAAAATCAGCCAATGGTTAAAAAATATCTCAAAGCCTCATGTAAAACGTTTGAATTTCGAATGTAGGAAAAGAATTTTTCAATGACAGATTCTTTTTAAATTTATAATTCTATAGTATCGGTGCACCATAAGCAATTTTCTTTTTTTTAATTTATTTAAGGAGAAAATACAGATACAGACAGTAATATTAAAACAATATACAATATCTGGAGAACTCGCCTGCATCCTAGCTATTTCTCACTGATTAATATGATACAGATAAATAAACCTTTAAAAATAATATTTAGACAAATAATATTTAAAGGAATTTAAGATTGTGTTATACAGAAAAAAAATGAAAAAGTGCACAATTTCTAAATAAAGCAACAGAAGGTAAATAAACTTTACAAATAATTTTTAGAATTTAAAGGGGAAAAAAAGGTTAAATAAAAAATAAAAATAGTGTTATACAAAGAGATAATAAGAAAGTACACAATGTGTAAACGCTGTTCGTTGAAGTCTGTTTGTTTATTCTTTTTATATGAAAACAGCTTTCAATTTTCTTTTAAAAGTACTGCATGTATCAAAGAATATGTCGGAATCCATCAGTTTGATTTTTATTGAAAAACTCACATATTTTTCTGATTGTATCCCTGACACCAGTATTTGTACGCATCTGGCTAATATGGAATAAGTCGTTAAACCTAGTTGTTCTGGGCGGTACTTTGAATTTTATTAGTTAGAGTAAGGTAGGACAGTCGATGATGTTATTGCACACTTTATACAAGGTCATGATGTCAAGGTATGTTCGCCGGTTAGAGAGGATGGAGACATTATAGATAGAGATCATATTTACTTATTCCCGTTTAGGTGCGCTCATTCTGTTAATAATCGACGGCCTCCATGGTCGAGGGGTAAGGCTCTCGACTACGAATCCGAAGGTCGCGGGTTCAAATCCCGGCGTGCGTAAGTAAATTTTATTTAATTAATTTGTTCCGTTTCACAATTAATTAATTAAAAATAATTTGTAGTATATTTGCGCACAAGATACTCCCAGTATCGCCCTGGTGAAAGACCACCATTAAGAATTGAAACATTGCTTGAAATGGCTTTTAGCCGTGTTTGGTGACCAGATCTGAATAGCCAGGTATTTCCCCATCGTTCTATTCCCCTTCCCCTTCCCAATACCTTCAGCCTCACAACATTTCCTAATTGGGGATGCCATAGTCTCACTGGCTCCAGACGGTTGGGAGCAGTTGAGACTCTTGTGCGGTATACATGTAAAAAAAAAAAAATAAATGCAGAAATTTCCGGTGAATACTTTCAATTTTGTCTTTGCAGATACCGTAGAGTGGAGTCCATATGGGGGCGCAGTATTCAAATTGAGAAGTATTTCAAATTCTATGAACCACTAATACGAACAGCTTAGTCAAAATACTTGCAAGACTAACTTCCTCTCCCCCTTCTCCTTCCCCTCCCCAAATTGTTAAAAAAAAATCTTACATGCGAGCGAAGAGCGATTTTTTTGAAAAAACAGTCCTCAATTATAACCTCTGAATTGAATTGACCACTATAACATATTATTATAGGTTATCGCTATTAAATAATGGCAGTAAGTATAAGAAATAACTTAAAGAAAAAAAACATTTTCAATTTATTATTTTATTTAAGTTACTTTTTTGTTAAAGTATATTTTATTTTTTATTTAATTGAAATGTTTGAACAAACCTATGAAGAACACGGAACTGTAGATCAAATGCTTCATAATGATGAGGGAATGAAAAAATGCATTAATAACAATAACATAGCATTTACATCGCGCAGTTTTGTGTTATTTCATTTCAAGTGCGCTCAACTAACTATATTTAATGATAATCCCAACCGGAACGGGCCGTGTTGAATAAATCCACCATGATTAAATCAGAATGTCATACAACCCTGGTGGACGCAGTACAAATGATTAAATATGCAATTCATCTCACTTACTTTAAATGTTGTTTATTGAAACAATACTGATTATCAAATCATAAGTATTAGAAAAAAATATGTGAATAAAGGTTATTCAGTGTCGGCTCGTGAACTAGAGTGCTACGTCAATGGCTAAAAATATGTCTTTACTAGTGTTAAGATTTTCGGAATTCTTTCAGTTAAGTAGGAATATCCCCAATCTAGCTCACTTAAAAGTCACTAACCGCCATTGAGGTTATTGTCACAACTGGGATTTGAGCTCTAACCTTTTGCTACCTGGGCGTCAGCTCTAACCATCGAGCTATCACATCAACCTTCAGACCTGCCCAGTTTCTCCAATAGTTTTTTTGTTTTGTTTAAATTTAATAATAATATTAATACATACATTGATTCACGTTTTATTCACTGCATTGGACAAAAGCGGTAGGTCCGACAGTTCCGATAGCTATAGTGTGATAACATCTTACGTGCCATGCGTAAAAGACGCCCTGCACATCTCACACAACTCACTTGTGTTTTACATGACGTTTTTATAAATTGTTACATCTTATCAGGTGACTATTTACCAAAATTTTATGTTTACAAGTGGTTCTCCCAGAACAGCTACATATATTCAGAGAAATTATTTTTTTCTCCCTCATGTTACTAAAAAGTTAAACAAGAAAGTACATATTTTTTAAATTGAATTTTTATTTGTAAATAAAAATAAAATCGTATGAGGTTTTCCGTTAAACAATTCAGCAATGATATTTGAAAATATTTTTTTTCTACAGCGCGCACCGAGTTCAAATATTTATTACCAGACTTGTGGCAAACATCATACTATGCAAAATCCCTATTCTGATTGGTTCTTTTGTTTATAAGTGATTATGGTTCTTTTAAATATTCAGCGGCAGTTAATAAGGATGCGCCTTAGCGCGTTGGTGTTCCACAAGTTAAAGGTTCCAGATCAAATCTATAAATTAAATTATATAAATAAATTACTGACAATAACCTTTTTTTCACGTTTGTTTCGAATACATGTTTTGATATATGAGATTAGGTACATATTAATTTGTTTAAATATTTAATATTATCATCATGAAACCTTTTAAATTCTTGTCCCTAAACCCCTTTCATAATTTTTTTTTAAAAAGGTTGTGTTACCCAAGGTAAGCCCTTGGTGTGCTTATAAAAACCTAACAGAAACAGACTGCAGGTTTTTAACTAGACAATAAATTTATAATTTTTTCCCTCCACTTTAATGCACAATACATATGTCATTAGTGTTTTGTTTGAAAGGTTAACATTATTATACAGCGGTTATTTGTAAAAACACGGGTTTCTTACATCATGGTAATGATGGCCTAGGGTAAATACTTACGTGTTAATAAAAATCTAGTACCTACTTAATTAAAGTTTGAAGACAAAATTGATATAATTATTTATTAATGACGTACAATGACTGACAAGGATATCAAATAAGGAAAGTATTTGCAAAACATAAAGTAATTACATTTCTTCAAAATCAATTCCTTTGTTTTCTGACTTCTTTGGCCTTAGATGCTCTTTTTCCTTGAGCTATAAATAGATAAATACATAAAACATAGTTTTTTTACTTGTCGATATAAGGATAAACATTTTTGTGAGGTAACTAGTTCCAATAAGTCAGGGCTTTTCGAACTAGGAGCCAAGCCCTCCCGAGACCACAAAATATCTCTCAAGCTTCTAGCTTCATCCAGACGGCAAGAGGCGTGTGACGAATGAACTATATAAATGCGAGCAAGTGTAAAGCAATAGTTAAATATTCGTGCAAAGGCCCCATTATATTATTATGGTCTTAATTGATTTTATTTGCTCTTTTGACTGCTAAAAAAATTATTTGTTGGACGGGAACTACCTCGAACACTAGGAGCGCAGCAGTGTGAACCTAGACATGGGCGATATTTAATAAATGAATTAATTCAGTCTCACGACACACCCGATCTAATTCTCAATTAATTAATTAATTCTTGATTCCTTGGGCCTTGCATTCGTATTTTAGCGTAACAAAATAATTACAGCGCGGATTGTACGGGCGGCGCCGCAAAGTCCCCAGAAGTATTGCGCAGTACGACAGTCTGACGTATAGTGTACCGCACCGTAATCCATAAAAATCCGTAGATCGTCATTACTTTGGACTAGTCCCCAGCATGCAAACCACCGCAAGACAACCAGTCAGTAGTTCTGAGTTCGTCCAAGATGTGTCTCTATTCACAAGGAATTAATAAGTGTATTCCGTATTCAGCAATGATGTAGTCCCAACGTCACATCGAGTCTGTCTATACTAAGTCGGTAGCGCACAAGTTAGTCAAGTCACTAGTCAGAAGTTTCATATTCATTCCTCAATGCACGCAGAGAATCCATTCGTCGTTAGTGTGGAGCACACAAACCAGTCAGTTCAGTAGCCGAACGAGATGTTCCGAACTCTGCAGGACACAAAAGTAGAATGCAGTCTTGTATTTTTCTCGCTCAACAATACAATGTGTAAAGAAACAACACAACGATTCTGTTATTGGTTTTTTTATATTATTTACATACTTGTAGATATAGGTCTGTATCAATGTGGTATATGGCAGGGTACCATGATAATAACATTATAGTGATTTTGTCCTTTATATTTATGATTGTGCATCGCTCACTGTTAATTGGTTTTTGTTTGGCACGAAATATTGGCTTTAAAAACTAAACTATTATTTATATGCTTATATAAATTTTTCACAATAAATCTAATTGCTTAATCCGCAAAGTTCCTAAAGTGTGAGCATTATACCTGGAAAACCAAAATAAAGCATCAAACCGATGAATTAAATGAATAAATTCACTAAGCTAGGTGAATCAGACTGAATCGATTCACTACTATGCCCAATGATGACCAAAGGATTGAAAAAGACAGAATTTATTTATTTTTTAACATGTTTTAATTATGTTTGGGATTTAATGCAAAGGATTAGGAATCAAGGAAAAATAATGTGAACAAGTCAATAAAAATATCATTTTACATGTACATACACATTATTATGTACATATAACATAGTTTATTATTAGAACAGGTTTCATAAAAACTGCATAAAGATTGATATACGTGTGATGTAACAAAAATATATTGCTAATATCAAAAATAGTACGCATGGCTTATTCACCTAATTGCTTATAAAGAATTGGCACATAGTCATCATACGATGCCTGGTACAAATTTCCAGCTACAGGGTTACCCAGGTTGTATTTCTCTGCAAACTTGGCAATTGAGAATTTACCCCTTCCATCGCCGCTCCTGAAAAAAAAAACATGGTTATAGGTTGCATAATTAGAGTTCACCTGAACACATACTTACATACTATGTATGCACTTCCTATAGCGATGTTCTTGCGAATAGTCACTAAGGAACAGCTTTTTGTCTCACTCATGCCCACTTGTTATTAGCGAAAGGAGGATAACAAATGCATACGATGATCGATTTGAAAATGTATCCTAAAAGGTTTTTCTTTTATAAAAATTACAGTGGTATTTTCTTTTCTGAAGTCAAATAACAAGTTGGTAACATAATGTATGCAATCAATATATGCGTGCAGAGGCGTGCATTCCGTGTAGGCTCATAAGCACTGCCTAACCTACCTTACTCACATAAACAATGAATATTAAAATTTACAAAAATATTGCAAGAAATCAATCTATACTTTCAAAAATACGCACGTTCCAGCTATGAATAGAAGCACCGTACGATTGTCCTACTATAACTTGTCAAAAGCAGGAATTAAATATGCAAAATGTCATATTAAAATATTGACGGTATTCTACACAAAAATGTACATGTGCACTGTACGGGACAAGATCTGTAAACTCTTGCCGCACGTTTAGAAGAAGAAGATGCTGGCCACTTCGACGCTTCAGAGCAGGTTAGGAAGGAAGGGGGAAGGTGTATGCCTTGAGGGGGGGGAAATGCCTTGAGAAAGGCAAACGATTTCTTGCAAGGAGGTGGTGAAGGTGTAGAAAAGTCTTGATCGGTTTTCAGGCCGGGTGAAGATGCAGGCGAAGTAGGCAGAAGAGGTGTTGAATCCGTGAGAATACTCTACTTTTTAGAATTGCAACCGTTGCTTAAGTACTCCGGTGCGATACCGTGCTGAGAGGAGCCGGCGTATCGGGCAGTTTGAACTCGTGAGTTTTTCGCGAGCTGCCGTAGATTCTGTCAATCTTGGATCGACTTAATCAAAAAATTAGGATGTGAACCTCGACCTCCTGCTTGAATTGAGCCTATTGCAATCTTCACCTATTTTTTATTAAAGAAGCCAAAATTATTACAAAAAATGTCGTGGCGGTCAAAGTAGGACAGTTGATACTTTGCCGACGAATTACAGAAAAATGCATTGTGAAAACATAAATTGAGTAAGGTTATTCGATTCCGCGGGTGCTAATGAACAGATCAGAAAAGATGGTTTATTTAGATCAGTCACCGCAGCCGCGGAAATCGCTTACAAAAACAGATAATTTTGATAGAACAATAATTTTTTACAACTTTTTTGTGGATCGCAAGGGCCCAGCCAATGGGGGCTCGCTTAGCTTTCGGGACCGTCGCCGGGAGCGACCGTAGAAGTGGCGGGGGTCGGAGAAATGTCCCGTTAGTGACCAGTGGCGGCTCGGCACGAAAAGGATATTCAGGGGCGTAGAAAAACGAAGACGATAATGTGCACTTTTTACCGTCCTCTTCTTCTCCACGCCCGGAACTCCGCTTATTGAGAGCCATATGAAATGGAATATGAAATCGGGCGTTTGCACAAATCATCATTTGTGCAGACATAGTTCGATATAGAGATCGCGTCTCCATCGATGAAAATAAAATATAAAATCGGGCATTGCACAAATCAACATTGTGCAGACACAAACCCGATAGAGAGTTGTATCTAAGTCGCGTCTCCATCGAATAAAATATGAAATCGGGCGTTGCACAAATTAACATTGTGCAGACATAGCTTGATAGAGAGTTGTATCTAAGTCGCGTCTCCATCGAAGCTGCACGAACCCGATAGAGAGTTGTATCTAAGTCGCGTCTCCATCGAGTTGTGGTCAGGCCGTCAGTGTGGGCCCGACAGGTACTTCGTACGAGTTCGATATAGAGGATTGTATCTAAGTCGCCCCTCCATCGAAGATGCACGAACCCAGTAGAGATTTGTATCTAGTCGCGTCTCTACTGAGTTTTGTACCGGTTTGATGTTACGCAAACGGAGGGTATTACAAACTTGATATTCACGTCTGGTATATGCACATTCAAGAGAAGACTCATTTGTGTTAGTGTCGCAAAAGGCAGTGCCTATCGGTACAAATTATAAATGTAGCAACCAGTGCCATCCGTTAGTACATCTCTTGATTAGTACAACTTTACTAATGAAATAATTACATTATGTTGGCTTTCTTTCATGCATATGTGTGGTCGAAAAATATTGAAATTTTATACTATCCAGTAATTGGCGTGTAATATGCATAAATGAAGCGGTTATTTGGATATTTGATGTGGCAGGTAATCCCAACAAACATCGGCTGAAGGCAGCAGCTTAGCCATTCTTAGCAAAAACTTGTCCGTGGTAAGTTTCTTAAATATCAATTAATTTACTGTTTTTCCTACAACCTACCCTGATTAAAAATTCTGAGCACGCCACTGTATTCATGTTTGTACTGCAAAATCGATAATGAGAGGCCTATGTTGGCTAAGATGTTCATTGTAAGCAGTGAATACATAATACACACTAGAAATGCGTTCCATATGGATTTGAATGGATACCAATGTCATCACTAACTTAGTACCTTTTGATGGTAGTCCATTTAGCAGATGCTCTGTCTCTCTTACACTTGAATGACATCATATATTGCCATCCCATTGGATCAAAATTTAAATTTCATAATGATTATAAAACATAGTTCTGTATTTGAAATTTAAGCAAAGAATGGTCAGATTTTTGGATCACGAAATGCCCACATCGCATTTCTTGTGTTCTTCTTTATTCTATGATCGTAAGATATTTAGCAAACATAAGGTTGAGGAAAAAGTAATTTCGTATTTCGCTCCCTTTTTTTCCAACGTATATCTCGTTCATTATTGGTCACATCGGATCATACGATACAGCGTTGTAAAGGTGTAGGTGTATACTACAAACGCTTCTTTGACAGTATTGCGCTTGGTTGGTTCAGTCGTGAACTATCGTGCGTCGAGTATGGAGGTCTCAAAGGAAGAAATTCGCCACATTTTACGTTTTTACTGCCTGAAAGGGAAAAACGCGTCGAAAGCGACCAAAAAAATTTGCAATGTATACGGGGCCGATACTCTTTCGGTTCGTGCTGCATAACAGTGGTTCAAGCAATTTAGTTCTGGTGTAGTGGAGGTGAATGATGCACCACGCTCTGGCAGGCCTGTCGTCGAAAATGTCGATAAAATCATGGAAAATATCGAGATAGACCATCATGTTAGCAGTCACAGCATCACCCAGGAGCCGAATATCGATCATTAAACCGTTTTGAACCATTTTCAGAAGGCTGGATTTAAAAAAAGCTCAATGTTTGGGTGCACACGATCTGACGCAAAAAAAATTATGGATCGAATTTCCATCTGCGAATCGCTGCTGAATCGCAACAAAATTGACCCATTTCTAAAGCGGATGGTGACTGGTGATGAAAAGTGAGTCACTTACGACAATGTTAAGTGGCAGAGATCGTGGTCAAAAGCCGACGAAGCGGCCCAGACCATGGCCAAGCCAAGACTGACGGCCAGGAAGGTGTTGCTGTGTGTTTGATGGGATTGGCAGGGAATTCTCTAATATGAGCTGCTCCCCTATGGCCAAACGCTCAATTCAGCCCTCTACTAGAAGCGGCCAGCATTGGTGAATAGGAGAGGAATCGTGTTTCATCAGAATAACGCCAGGCCGCACACATATTTGATGATGTGCCAGAAGCTCCAGGAGCTCGGATGGGAAATGACTACCACCTGTTCCTGTCTATGGCCAATGCGCTTGGGGGTACAAATTTGGCCTCAATAGAGGCCTGTGAAAATTGGTTGTCCGAGTTTTTTTGCCAATAGGGACAAGGGCTTCTACGAGAGGGGCATAATGAGGTTGGATTATCGTTGGCAACAAGTTATCAAACAGAACGGCGCAAATTTGACTTAAATCTGATGATTGTAACACTTTTTATAAAGCATAAAGAAATTGATGTATTTATGTCAGGTTGGCTGAGCTGCATTTTCTTTTTTTTCTGATTTATAACTAAGGTCTTTAAAGCTCTAGCTGTCATTTGGCATAATGGTGCAATGTTCCGTTTTTTCGCTGTTCTGTTTTGTCATGGAACTAATAAAAACATACTTATTGGTGAGCTTATCCTCGGTGAACTGGATTTTGGCAGGCTGCTTGTAGACGAGATAGACGTAGCGATGGAGGCCCGTATCCGGGGGCGGTCCGCTGCCGATGTACTCCGACAGGGTATCGCCGCTGGACACCGTGCTGCCGGGGATGTTTCCGACCAGCCAGTGGTGCCACTCCCGGTAAGTGGGGGTCTTGCGGCTAGGTGCGTCGGGGTCTAGAAATCAATGAGTAATCGATTAGCTTCATCTGGACAGTTCACACAACGCTAAACACACATTCCCAACTAGCAAATAGGGCAAAATAAAGTGACAAAATGCTTTAAAAACATGAAATATAAAATAAATTATGTCTGCGTTTATGATGTCTGTACAGATAATTTTGGACAATGCATAGAATGCTTAGGTATTCTCTAAATAGCATATAATATCATTCTGCCTGACTTTTCTAGGCATTGTGAATAATACCCGGAAAATAACATACTTTGAAACAAGAATACTAAAATGGCGGCTCTCCTGTAAACGCGGTAATTTGTGGCTCCCATTCTTTGCTTTGTAGGTATAGAATTTGTGTTCATTTGTATATGTATGTCTATTAAAAATATGCATTGTATAATATTCTAGACAGCTTGAAAAAGTTAAATGCAATTGATTACCAAGTTGTTCAAGGATATGAAAATAAAATAAAATGAACTGTAATCAATTAGCAATCCATTGTATTGTAAAATACAATGCATTGTTGTATTTCTACAAAGGTGACCATATTTCTTGGTGATTATTTTCTTTCAACCAATCTAACAAATTCATTAATTCTTCAGCCACTGAGACTGGCGAAATCAGGAACTACAGTCAATTTGTTACTAAAACTTACATATGTTAACATCTGAAGGTTTCGATTCCATCGTGAACTATCTTTCGGTGGTGCCATTACATTTGTTTGCGCATAATATTCATAGATCAACCACATAATGAATATCCCCTACCGGTCATGCAGAGAGTGTAGAAGGAGCCAGCTTCTGCATCCCATTCAACAGTAGGAACATCTTTAACCAATGTAGGAGTTAGTTCATTGCCTTCCGATACCTCCACGCCACTGGGGAATTTCACCTGAAATGGAAACAATATAATGTAATGCATCGATTAATTTTTTAGATTTAACACTAACTTCAATAAATAACAGAATTGAATTCAACATTTTTCGTAAACCTACGTACACAGATATAACAATACATAACATGTCAAACCATCCGGTCTCACATAAACATTCTGCTTATCATTCAATGGTGCACCGGCTAGTAAAAATCCCACTATCATCTGTTAATTTCACGATTGAACTTACAAAAATTAAACAAATTGCTCTAAATAATGGTTATTCTACAAATTTAATTGATAAAATCCTCAATAAGAAACTTAAACTAATTTCAACAAATTCATTTTTATTTAATACACCTGAAAATAATAATAAAATAATAAATCCCGTTCAATGGCGCAGAATCTTATATATATCCAACTTTTCCTCACTTAGCACAAAAAATTTCCTTCTCACATTAAACCCGCGTTCTATACTGATAACAATTTAGGTAAATTACTAAAAAATACTAAAGATAGAGAACATAAATTAAGCCACTCAGGTATTTACCAACTATGTTGTAATGATTGTCCATCGTTCTACATAGGTAAAACAACTAGAAATATAAATATTAGAGTCACAGAACATTTAAGATGCTTAAATAATAATAACTTCTCAGAATTTGCCAATCATCTAATTTCCAAAGATCACACTTTTAACAAGGACACAGGGGTTACAATTCTTCACCGTAACAATAAAAGCAAAAAATTGGATAACTTAGAAGCACTCGAAATTAGAAAATCCCTGAATAATAATGCTAGTATTTTAAATAACCAAATTAACTTATCTTTTAGTCCCATTCTGAATATTTTCCCAATAAATCGCTCTGTTCTTCCCGGAAATCCTACAATTACCCCTACCCATTTGCTTACCCCCCACTCCAACACCTAAAATTTATATGTCTTGTCAATATTCTATATCATAAGTTAGTTTTAATATTCTCCTGATGAAGGAAGGGTACTTCCGAAACCGGTAGAGTTTTGATAAAATAAAAGTGGTCTACAACAAATTTATGTGTTTTTTATTGGAAACAATATATTTTTTTTAAATTAACATCACCATTAACCATTATAAAACAAATAAGGTTCATAGATTTTAAAGCCAAAAAAAGATTTGCGACTAAATCTTTTGCCATTCAAACTAACTTACTACCCAGCTTTGCTTATTAAGATTCAGTTTTTTTGTTTTCTTATTGAATAATTGAAAAATATGAGGTCTATTCTACATCCAGTGTAAGAGTGACCTGTGGGTGCACATGTTTGTCCCCTTCCCCACTACTAGTACGCACTTTAACACATTTAGACCCACTATTTAAATTAATTAAATGAAATAATTAATTACCTACCTACAAAAAAAATTATGATAAAAATTCATACATTTAACCCTTTAGGTGCCACCGAACGATATATCGTTCTGATACATTTTTGTACTTGAGTGCCACAGAACGATATATAGCTCGAGCCATAAAATTCGTCACGCGTTACCCACGGTTCTAAAATTACGTCACATTATTGAAAACATGTGTCTAAAAATAAAAGTAATCAAAATATATATATTCATGGATTATCGACATTTCTCCAGCATTTTTAAAAAATACATGTGGCACCTAAAGGGTTAAAAAATGACAGTAATAGTACATATTGCATTTTATGTGACTAAATAACTGACTAACCATCACGCCGTTTCTCCGCAGGGGTAGGCAGAGAGGACGGACCGCCAAACAACTCGATCTTGGCATACGATACTCTCAGTATCGCCCTGGTGAAAGACCACCATTCAGAATTGAAACGTTGCTTGAAATGGCTTTTAGCCGTGTTTGGTGACCAGATCTGAATAGCCAGGTATTCCCAACCTTCCTCTTCCCCTTCTCCTTCCCCTCCCCACAATACCTTCAGCCTCACAACATTCCCCAATTGGGAATGTCATAGTCTCACTGGCTCCAGACGGTTGGGAGCAGTTGGGACTCTTGTGCGGTATTCATATAAAAAATAAAAAAAAACTTCTTGCTTCATTCACATTCATACATTCTCTCCTATTATTCCGACTTCTGACATGGCCCGACTCAAGTATTTGATTCACTTGATCGTGCCATGTCTTCCTCGGACGTCCCCAGCTTCTTCTTCCATTCACATTAGCGTTATACATTCTTCTTACACTCCTTTCTTCATTCATTCGCTCCACATACCCAAACCATCTAAGCGTCCCTTTCTTAATCTTACTCATTACGCTTACATCAGCCTTGCATTCTTTACGAATTTCAATATTTTTCACACGATCATACATGGTTTTACCACACATTCGTCTCAGAGATCTCATTTCTACGGCATTCAGTTTGCTTTCATCCTTCTTCTGCCAATTCCATGCCTCACTGCCATACATCAGGGTTGGTATCAGCACTCCATTGTGGACTGCTAGATTTGGACAACTTTTTGTTAGCGCCAACCGCGTTCAGTCCTCCGTTAATGGAGTTTCCTGCATTCACCCTTCTTTCAATATCCCCATTTTATGTGGCATCAGATTAATACGAATTTGAAAATATGTAACATAATTAGCATTCTAAAAATAATTCACTTGAAATGTCAAAGGCCAATGAATCATCATTATTGTCCTAGAGTTCATCAACAATATGATTGACATTCCAAATTTTTTGCTCAATACCAATAATATGTCGAATTCCAAGGCTCTGGTGTAACTTTTTCAATACCTTCCCGCATGAGTGTTCTCAAATAACTTATCTTAAGGAGTTTTACCATCGATCACATCAATTAGATCAGGTTTAGTTGCTAAATGGCAGGGAGGTAATCGGGGCACAGTTTTGTTAGTTTCGCTCGTAATGACATCTACCATATACTTGTCATATATCCCCCTATACTAACTGTCAATTAGATCAGGTTTAATTGCTAAATGATAGGGAGGTAGTCGGAGCACAGTTTTGTTAGTTTCGCTCGTAGTGACATCTACCATATACTTATCATATATCCCCCTATACTAACTGTCAATTAGATCAGGTTTAATTGCTAAATGATAGGGAGGTAGTCGGAGCACAGTTTTGTTAGTTTCGCTCGTAGTGACATCTACCATATACTTATCATATATCCCCCTATACTAGCTGTCAATCCGCAGCAACTCCGCTTTGATCATTGTTGTGTCAACATTTATTTCTCCCTTTTCTTCAAGCCAATTAATAATGTCACCTTTTTTCCATTATTTGATTGGAAGCTTGTCTAACTTGATAGAATGATATTATCCATAACTATAAAACAATATTCATTCAGAGATGACAAAATATTTTTAAACCGATACAAAAATGTTTCCCCATTCATTTCGTCGCGATAATCTAGTTTTTTTTTGTTGATTCAGAAATTAATAGACCATTCGGAAAAAATCCTGCAGCACTTCCGATGTGTAACATTCTTTACAGTTTTCCCTATGGAAAGGCCACATACGAAAGTCTTGATTTAACGGAATTATCAACCAATTTTTTTTTATACATCACCTGCATTAATGCAAATTTCATCCAGGTAGAGTATATCGTACGACCTTTCCTACAGTGTCTCACGATAGCTCTTAATTAATCTCCACGCCAAAGAAATAAGTTTTCACGCTCTGTCAACAAACTGTCACGTTTTCGATTAGAATATTGAAAACCAAATACTTTGATTACCTTGTGGAAAGTGTTGCGCTTAAAATTTGGCAAGGAATCATCGCTGTTTGTAGGATTTTGTTTTTCAAAGTAAAACGAGTGAACCTTCGATCTAACGGCGTTTTTATCAAAATCATTGATTGTCTGTTTGTGTACCACCTATAAAAATAAATAAAACTGATTCAGTAATTTTATGCGCTACGATTTATAAAAATGCATCATTGTTGATATTGTTGCAACTCGAACAGCTATACATTAACTAACTAACCATCACGTTGTTTCTCCGCAGGGGTAGGCAGAGAGGACGGACCGCCAAACAACTGGATCTTGGCATACACTTCTTACTTCATTCACATTCATACAACGTCTCATACATTCTCTCCTTTCTTCGTTCATTCGCTATACAAGCCCAAACCATCTAAGCGTCCCATTCTTAATCTAATAGCTATACATAAAAAACATAATTAATGCCTACCTGTCCTCGTTTGTTCTTTACAATTGGTGATAATAAATTTGGACATATCGGCTGAACATCCATTTTATCATACCGTCTGAATGGGTTAAAATCTTAGAAAAGCGAGCATCTAATAAGACAGTCTACAAATTACTGAATTATAGGTGAAGTTAACCCGCCGCCAGCTGCAATGCTGTGGGTGGGGTAGGGCATGCGCAGTACGAACCCAATTTCATACTGTAGCAGGTTGATCTTATGTTGGATCGAGAATAGTCTTTTTTTTACAGTTTAGTGAAAAATTCTGTTACATAAAACAAAAAAAAATTACATTGTTCATGAGAAATATATTTTTGATAAAGCTGAAATAGTTGGCATAAAGTTTATTTTCTTATTTTAAAGTTAAATAGACTTAGCAATCTTTGATATTATACCCGTGACATCGGTCATTTAAAAAAAAAATTATGCCCTTTAATTAAATTGTATAATATCTGACAATAAAAAACGATGAATTACCTTGATGAGGGCTTGAGGGGCAACAGCAACCACATCAGGAACCACTTGGTGAGAAGTAAAACTCTTGGCTATGGTCGACATCGCTCTGACTATCAGACCAAATCTCATTATTAGTAAACTGGAATAAAAATTAATTACAAAAACAGAAACAGCTATAAATCAAATTAATACAAGCAAAATAATTTATGGCCTAAATACTGATGACCCTATTTCAAATTATTTAACAAATTAAAGGGCGTATTGACTGACATTGTTGTACCACTGACACGCTGTTCTGTCTCTTTTTCTATTCTATTTTTTTTTTCCTAAAAAGGAAGACAAATCCCGGGATACCATTTGTTTTCATTATGGTTATTCAACCTGACAATATTTTATATCCTCCTACATCCATCATCATAAGTGAAAAATGCTGATTGTGCAATGAGGATGGGGGAATTAGTTAGCAGAGGATTTAATCCAAAACGTCTGAGTGTAAACCCGACGCATTTATCCACTCCGCTACTAAAACTGGGTTCCCACCTTATCTATTCCATGAATCTTTCTATGATAGACAGGAATTGCAGTGCGTTCACACTTGCTCTATTTCTATTCATTTGTATTCGCGGAGCTCAAAGTGACGCAGCAAATCTTCGAAAGAAAAGAATGTTTTTTTATTGGATATAGATTGCTGTGCTGTGCGCAGAGGGCAGTGTTCGCATAGCAACTGCAGTTCATACGGTTCTATTCCATGGTCAATTTAAATAGAATAGAACGAAAATTGGAGTCGATTCAACATTGGGCTTCTATTCTATCGAGCATTCTATTGCATAGATAAGCCTGCTCTTGCCAATCTATTTCATAGCTATCCTATGAAATAGATGATCGTGAAGTAAATAACCAAAGTGACACCTAACTAAACCGAACAGCAAAAGTTAATTATGAAAAAAAAAATTAGACAAAAAGGCTGATGCGTGTGCTATTCTTAATAGAGTTAGCATGGGCATTGTTTTGTGACTTTTTTATGACGCTCGGGTATATGTATTGGTGTATGAAAAATATTTGCTCTTATAGATATATTTGCTTTTCACATCTACATTGGACTCGAATTGATGCATAAATCCATCTACATGTAATAATTTAGAATATTATAATAATTATTCAACAAGTAATTTAAGAGTGTTACTAGAATAAATGTATTTTTTTCAATTAAATAATCGCTTATGTCGAGGGTTTCTCTGCAATATTAGGTTGGCAGACTGATGTATTCCTAAAGAGGGAACCCTTACCTAAATTTCTTGCATGTTTCATTCAAGTGTCGGACGAGATATTTCATCGCCTCTGGAGGAGACCTTTCGGGTCGTCTGTTGGGTACTTGTCGCTATTCAAAAGTTGGCAGATGACATTTTTTTTATAACTTTTAGCCGTTAGTTTTAGTTAGGTGTCACATTGGTTATTTACTTCAAAAAAATTACACCGAAAGTGGTCCATTTCCAGGATTCCTCCCAAGTAGAATTCTGGCAGATAGTGTTGTTTTTACTAATCTTATCTGGTGCTAATACCCAGTACTCATTCGGCGGAAATCTTGTTGGTTGGGTTATTTGATGGTCATCGCTTGAACTATATGGGTCTAATTATAGCAATCGCCCGGGGCACTCTACGGACAAATAGAATACGGCTCTATGCAACGAATTATAGCGGGTGGACGACACTCGCCGGGCGTGCTCCCTCCTTGGGCGATTATTATAACTAGTCTATGTAGATGAAAAGTTTTGAAAGGGATGTCTGAAGATGTGATGACTTCTCTAAAGCAGTTTATTTTAAAATGACATTAAGTTTGCACTTCTATTCCGTTAAAATCTTTGGTAAAGTTTTACATTAGTATAGCATTCTTAATACGTATACCTACAAGCTATTTCAAAGGTTGATAGTTTTAATTTTAAAAATAAAAATAAAACATTATTGGTGTCTCCCATAACTAAAATAGTTGTTTCTTATTGTAATCAAGTTAAATATGCATGTAAGCATGTATTTCTTAATACGCACAAAATTAATGAAAAACTCTTTTCAGTTTAATTACAACAGGGAATAACTATTTCAGTAACAGGAAAAGCAAAATCACGCAATTAAATTAAAGCTTGGTAAAGTTTCTAGTTTTTGTATGGCTTTTAGGTTAGGTTTTTTTCTACTTACGAAAAAAATTCAAACTAAGAACCTAAAAACCTATTTTATATATGATTAATATATTGTATTATATATAAAATAGGTTTTAGGTTTTCATAAATAATATATATTTTTTAAACTAACAAGAAAAATACGTGCTTAAATGCATATTTACCAATCTTTGAATATCTGTCAAGATTTTGACGATTTTATTATCTGTTCAAAATTCGATAAACTACATAACAATTCCACTCGTTCCGTCGATTTCGGTGGATAATACAAACGTATACATTATAATATTGTTACATCCATGAGTTAATTGCATGACAAACGAAAGGACAATGTACGTACGCTGCGTTGAATATCGTCAAAACCAAAGAAACCAGATGAAAAAACATTAATTCCATAAAAACATTGAAATTTGTAGTTACTTTGTTACTTAACTTACAGTAGTTTGATGCGAGAGAAAAATATTAACACTATCAGTAGACCGATGACGACTATTACAGATTTACGGAACCGGCCGATCCGCCGAATACAAAAAAGATATACATAAATATAAAAAGATATGTATTGGATTGGATGACCTTGTTTTTGATTAACCACAGATAAAGAAATAAAATAATTTTCTGCTGCATAAATATATAATTCACGCATAGTGCATGATCGAAACATTTTAAATCGAACAGTTTCGAGTAGGTCACTCGATGGTCACTCGAATATAAACAGCGTAATGTAAGAACCTTGAGCGTAGGTAATTTAAAATAAGAAAATGGTGTCGTACTACCTGAATACTTAAAGAAAATCAAAAGCAATACAAAAGTAAATAAACACTAACAGATGATTTATATTGTTCATCGGTCAATAATGTAACTGTACAATCCACGTGCTTCTTTATCTAATACATATACATATATTTTATATTTAATATAAATACATATAAAATATTTAATAGTATAGATATAACTCAATATCTAATTAGAAAAAAGTATAAATTTATTTAACAAAAACTACCCAACTCAATAGAGAAAGATTTCTCGTATTTGAATTGAGGTGCAGCGCCCTGTAACGACAACTACGGTATTCTACAGAAATAAAATACATCAAGATTGTAATATAAATAAAGTTTGTGTTGTTGTACACGATGGTTACTACAAAATACATTATCTACAAAATAGAAGAGTAAAAGTACATGATAATAGAAATGCAACAATAAGGCGCTTACAAAATATAAACATAATGCATTTTAATTTTAGTAATATTTCGAAAGGCCTGATGAAATAGTTCTAGAGGATAGTTTTTTTTTTACAATTTACATACATTATTTACAACTAAAAGTTACAAACTTTAAGAAGAAATTAAAACTTGTAATTACTCTTGGAGTTATCTAATGATTGTTTAATTTGTGATTTGAAAGAATTACAATTTTTCTGTTTTGATTTCATACGTGAGGCCATTCAAAAAAAATTATACCTTGATAGGCGTAATGGAGTTGAGAAGCACTAGTTTTTAATTTAGGGATTTCTAAGTTGCTGCGTGATCTTAGTCGGTTACTAAGTTTTTGTGGAAATTGTTGAATTGAAATGGTATTTGTGAATTTGTAACAATGTGTTATTTTTGCTCTTAAAAGAGTTAAGAAGCTGTGTAGTTGAAAATATCGATGGTTTTCGTAGGATGACTTTCAAAATCAATCTCTGTATCTTTTCAAAAGGTAAGAGGTTAGTTTTAAAGGTTCCCCCCAACCGATTATACCAAATTGTAAAATGAATTTCGCAAGGCAATAATATATTGTTTTTATCATATTGGATGATAGGATGTTTCTCAATCTAATGAATACGTAAATAAGCTTTCTTAATCTGGTTACCGTATTTGTACTTGTTCTTTCCATTTTAGTTGACTCTCTACTAAAACAGCCAGATATTTTATGCTATTTTTGCGTGTGATGTGTAAACATTTGGCAACGGCGCGTTCTTTTTTATTTGGATACTGTGATGAATGGATTTTGATACAAATATTGTTGTCAGAGTTTTTTTCCTTTGAAGATAATGGAATGAAGTATGTTTTGTTAGTATTTAGTGACAAACAATTTTGGTCGAACCATGTTTTGATTATATTAAGATTTGTATTTGCCATTCTTATTGTTTCCTTCCATGATTTTCCTTTTGTGATCACCACAGTGTCGTCTGTATAAGATATGATGTCTCCAACTATGGGGAGGTTGAACATTTTATTAAAATATATTTATAATAAAAAGGATTGGACCGATGACAGTACCTTGTGACATACCGAAAGATGCGGCTTTGGGTTTACTTAACGCATTATTAATTTTGACATGTTGAAATCTTTCTTTTAGATCGCTTTGGAAAAACCTATAACCATTTATGTTTTATTATACCCACACCAAGATACAAACCATAAAAAAGTGTTGTGAAATTTTTCTTGAGATTTATTACATTTTTATAAATAATCATATGTAAATTTAAATTAAGTAAAGGTAAAGGCAGGCTGGACCTACCATGGAAGGCTGGAACTAACTACTATGGACGGATGCCGTAAACGTAACACAGGACTGGGACGCCTGGAGGCTCCTTGTCGATGCGATGCCCCCCCCGACCCGAGTAGTACAAGGGTAAGAAGATGTATGTATGCACTTATTGTATACGTATCAAATATTTCAGACGAAAATAAAGAAAATTCAAAATAAATTTCCAAAGGATACTATTAATTGCATTGTCCATAAATTCATAACCAATCATGTCACCGTATTCGAGATAACATTTTTTTGTTAATTTACTTTTTAGGATAGATAAAAACCAGGAAAAGAGGTTTCCGAAACCGTTTCTACCAATATTATTTATTATTTTCGTAAGCAAAGGATTTGATTATACCCAATCCTCAATATTTTGTCCATGCGCAACGAATGAGCTAGACGAGTGCGAACCGGTATCTAGCAAATAATTGTTAGTAGTCCCAAATAATTTTAAATACTTTATTTTGTCCCTTTGACGGCGTCTATTTATTTGCTTGTTGAGAATGTTTGTTGCACGTTGTTTGGACGAAATATTGACGATAGTAATATAATTTTTACAATAATATTAATCGTCTTAGGAGCACACTTCCTTTGTATCTATGATAAATATTTAATGTAGTTTATGAGTTTATCGTTGTCTATGCTTTTATGCGCCCAGTTATTTAGTTTGTGGTTTGATCGGCGATATTTTTCTCGTGAAAAAATAATTATGCGGTTATTTTCGCGCCCATCGCTTCATATAACTACAAATTAAACAAATTTCGTGTAATAATTTCACAAATATGGCTGTACTGGCTGCGGCGCAATTGCTAGACGAGTTGATGGGAAGGAACAGAAACATAAATCCAAATGAGAAAACGCAAAAGCTAAATTGGGAAGATCCTCAGGTAAACTTTACGATGGTCAATGACTTTTACAGCATTTTAACATTTGTAAAAGCCTGTTGCAAACATCCCAGATGATTAGTGATTTTTATAATCGATTCTGATGTTTTTGAATTTTTGTTTCAGTATTGTAAATATTACATGGTAAAATTCTGCCCCCACGATTTGTTTGTGAACACGAGAGCGGACTTGGGGAGTTGTCCCCGTATCCATGACGATGAAGTAAAGGATCTATTTGAACGCGCTGAACCAGGATACAAGAAGACATTCTATCAAGAAGAATTTTTGAGATTTTGTCAGAATATGATAAGTGATGTTGAACGTGAGTAAAATATTTTTTTCTTTGTAAAATGATTATTTTGAACTTTGAACCTCTTTGTTGTCGAATCCCGAGCAGCCGTTTTATTCTGATTTCAAATGAACACATACGATATTCTGCATCCAAGCCAGATAGATAGATACATGTCTGTATTTTTGGTTAAAATTCTGTCAATAACACAAACCCAACAAAATTATAACCGTACAGAATGATTTTTTAGAATTGATAATTTCTTACATTGCATACATAATCGGCGCTACAACCCTTGGAGAGTCCTGGCCGCCTCCATGAAATGCCTCCTCTCCTGACTATTCTGCGTTCCCCCTCTAGTTCTTCATGACTAAAATCGTGGTATTAGTCCCCACAATGTCACCAAAGTTTAGACTTCCCTACACTCCTCTGTCCTGCAGACTTATTATAGACGTGCCTCTTTGATGATTGGCTTTCTTCCATCTTTGATACATATAGCTGAGCTATCCCAGTTTTATATATCGACTCTAAATAGGTAAACCCTTCATTCAAGCCACAATTTTTGGGAATATTACTTTTAGGTGGTGTCCGATAGAACATTAATTGTTAAAGTGATTCATAGAATGCAATTTTTTTAAAAATATTTAAAGAAAATAAATTTAATGGTATTATTAAATTCTGCAAGTATTTTAGTTTCTTCTTTACGCGTTTTTATGTAAAGAAAGTAAAAAGTGAAGTGCATTATTTTGTATTTCCTCATATGCACATTTTTTATTTATTTTTATGAATCTAAAAATGTTTTTCTTTTTAAAGAATTATAAGTTTTTCAACTAAGTCCCAACTTGAAATATTTACCCAATTTTCAATTTACAATATGGTAAAATCATTTTTGTAGTTGAATAAGGGCATTTTTCATACTAAAAAACTGTATCATGTTAAACCACTTTTCGTTGTTGTTTTTTAAAAAACTATCTTAAATGAGTCAAACCCCACATCTCATAATATTATAAATCAAAATGCAATATTTTGACATCACCTCTGGATTCACTCTTATATAAAGATTTAAAATTAGTTTTATGAATATTAAAGAATTCATTTTTATCGTCTCCTGTAAAGTTTTCATTTTGTGGCTATCTTAGTCGATATCTTATTATGTATTGACGGCTCTGCTAACAATTTGCATAATTTAAAATCAGGTGAGACACCTAACTTTAGACCTTCCAACACTCCACATCATCTTGCAAGGTTGTTTGTCCTTTTCATTTTGTGGCTATCTTAGTCGATATCTTATTATATATTGACGGCTCTGCTAACAATTTGCATAATTCAAAATCAGGTGAGACGCCTAACTTTAGACCTTCCAACACTCCGTCATCTTGCAAGGTTGTTTGTCCTTTTTATTTTGTGGCTATCTTAGTCGATATCATATTATGTATTGACGGCTCTGCTAACAATTTGCATAATTCAAAATCAGGTGAGACGCCTAACTTTAGACCTTCCAACACTCGACATCATCTTGCAAGGTTGTTTGTCCTTTTCATTTTGTTTCTATCTTAGTCGATATCTTATGTATTGACGGCTCTGCTAACAATTTGCATAATTCAAAATCAGGTGAGATGCCTAACTTTAGACCTTCCAACACTCCACATCATCTTGCAAGGTTGTTTGTCCTTTTCATTTTGTTTCTATCTTAGTCGATATCTTATGTATTGACGGCTCTGCTAACAATTTGCATAATTCAAAATCAGGTGAGATGCCTAACTTTAGACCTTCCAACACTCCACATCATCTTGCAAGGTTGTTTGTCCTTTTCATTTTGTGGCTATCTTAGTTGATATCTTATGTATTGACGGCTCTGCTAACAATTTGCATAATTCAAAATCAGGTGAGACGCCTAACTTTAGACCTTTCAACATTCCGTCATCTTGCAAGGTTGTTTGTCCATTCCATTTTGTTAATTAAAATTTTATTTTCAGGTAAAATCCAGAAAGGTAAGCAGCGCCTGGAGCTGATGAACACCAAGCTGGAGATGCCGGCTTTGACGGCGGCCCAGACCGAGCGAAATCAGCAGCAGGTGCAGGCCTTGATAGAGCGGGTGGGCACCCTGGAGGCCGAGGCGGAGCAGGCCGGCATCAAGGGCGACGTAGAACAGGCGCAGGGCTTGATGAAGCTCTGCGACCAGCTCAAGGAGGAGCGCGAGCAGCTGCAGAAGCAGTACGATAACAGGTAAGGAAATCCTCAGTAGACATTCATTGAATATTATTGAACCGATACTCTAATGGAAGATTCATTTAGAATTGCCCTTGTGATAGACTACCATTCGGATTTGAAACGTAACCTGAAATGGCTTTTGCTATGCTTAGTAACTATCCAGGTACTTATCAATTTTCTACACATTGGTTTTAAAATTTATTTATTGAGCTTTTCTACATATTACATTTTATTTGAGTTCTTTCGACCACCGTACTAAGCTCATGCCCTTACCATTATAGTCGTAAATAAGTTATATTGTATATTATATTATGGTATATAAATCATAATAGAAATAAATGTAAAACTGAAGATTAGTGAAATGAAATAAAATAAAATATATATAAAAAATATGTTCAAAAGAAAAGGTGAATTTAGAATTTTTTCGAAAAGTATTTATTTATTCATGGATATCCATTTTCTCCCCTTCAAAGTAATCCCCCTCAGATATAATGCACTTATGCCAGCGCTTCTTCCAATCCTCGGAGCACTTCTGGAATGCGCTTTTCGGTACGGCCATCAGCTCGTTCTTCGATTCTGACTTTATCCCATCAATTGTGGCAAAACGCTTTCCTTTCGCTTTACTTTCGGGAATAGGAAAAAGTCGCAGGGAGCCAAATCTGGTGAATACGGTGGTTGAGGCATGATTACGGTGTTGTTTTTGGCCAAATAATCACGAACAAGCATTGATGTGTTATGTGAACAATTATTGTGATGCAAAATCCATGATTTGTTTTTCCACGATTCCGATCGTTTGAGCCGTATTGCTTCACGCAAACGTTGCATAACTTTCTTGTAGTATTCCTTATTAACTGTACAACCTGTTGGCAAGAACTCATGATGCACCACGCCATTGTAATCGAAGAAAACAGCGAGCAAAACCTTCACATTTGATCGAACTTGGCGTGCTTTTTTCGGTCTGGCTCTTCTGGCCGCTTCCATTGGGATGATTGGGCCTTGGTTTCGACGTCATAACCATATACCCACGTTTCATCATCAGTTATGACCCATTTGAGCAAATCTGGATCGTCGTTGACGTCATTCCACAACTCCTGAGCGATACTAATGCGACGTTGCTTTTGCTCAAAATTTAGCAATTTCGGAACAAACTTGCTGTCACACGTTTCATGCCCAAAACATCCAGGAAAATTGCATGGCATGAGCCGATTGATATGCCAACATCCTCTGCAACTTCTTTAATAGTGATTCGAGGATTTTCCAAAACCATTTTCTTCACTGTTTCGATGTTTTCTTCGTTTGTTGACGTGGTTGCAACTCCAGGACGCTCATCGTTATTAACATATTCTCGGCCTTCTGTAAAGCGCTTGTACCACTTATAAACACTTTTTTGAGACAAAGTAGACTTGCTGAATGCCACAGTCAACATTGTAAGTGCGTTTGAGCACTTTATTCCATTTTTAACGCAAAATTTAATACATACTCTTTGATCCATTTTTTTCAAAAGTAAAAAATCGAAGAACACACAAAGACGTGACTAACCTTTCCAGTTGTCAAAAATAAACCACTAATTCAAAATGGCTGATAATGTTAACATATGATAAACACATGTGTACCAACATAACAAAAACAAAAATTCGATAATCGAATGTATACAGCCCGCGAAAATTCAAAATTCACCTTTTCTTTTGAACACACCTCGTATGTCGACGGTTCCAACAATGTCAGATGTGTAAATTGGTAACTTTGCATAAGAGCTGTAGTAGTTGCAATATTTTGTTTTTCCAATGAAATAAATAGGGGTTTATGCAAAATATCAAAAACAGCACTACATGTATTTCTTTATCTCAAAAACAATAAAAATGTAGATGTGAATCTCTAAACACATAGAAACAAAACTTTAAACAGCTCCAATAAGAAGGTATGATTGCGTATTCAATATTTATAAATTTCCATTTTATTATCATATTCCGCTGATTGTTGTGGGCAACTGAATAAATGAGTGTTCAAGTTTATTACCAAATTCATGGAAAAAAAACACATTTTGGCTAGAAATTTATTGAATATTTAAATTTTCTTTCCATTCTTCATTTTTCTTAGGGTAGGCATAACTTTTCAGCCTTTATGGACTGCACGCAACTGTATTTTAACCAAGTAACTTCCAATTTGGACTAATTACTCCTTAATCGTTTTAGTGCTAATCTTTCTTTCTTATTATCTCCCAAAATTGCTGTGAATGGGTAGGTTTTATAGAATTTTAGACATCAAGTAAAATAAATCATAACTCGTTTAATTATTATGCAATTTCCAAAATGCCATCTTTATTTTCTTAACAAATTCTTACTCTATGATAATATTGAAAAAAACTTACTATAAAATAACTTTATTTATGAACTTAACAAATGTTTTCCTACATAAACTCCTTCTAGTCCCTTTTTGCATCTAGTGCAGATTAAGTTGGAGCATCTGACTGAGCCACCATCTTTGTTGCTATACACTACACATCGTCGTAGATTACGTCCCGGCTAGTTTCCAAGCCATAATAAAATCTGCATCGTGCAATTACGCCGGATGACAATGTCATTCCCACTAACACTTTCAAAACTTCCACCAATGTTTGGCATCATATTATTTGAGGTTATAATTATTACACTCTTAACAATTAAGGTTATTGTATCCAAAACCTGTTTTGAATAATTTATCAAGTGTGTGTATTATGAAGGTTAATCGAATTAAAAACCGCAAGTTCCGCAAACACAACCGCCGTTTTCACGCACCATAAACCTACTGATTAATGGAGCCTGGCGGTGGGGGCATTTTAGGGGGGGCTTGGGGAAAGCGCGATTGCATTCCTTAGCACTAAAACGGTTAATCTAACTCACAACATCGCCCAACCGAGTGGTGATACTTTTACTTGTACAGTTCCTCCGTCTGAACTGTGTACAACCAGGGGAGCACTTGTGAGGAGTCACGTATATGTGCATAAATTAAGTATAAATATAATGTATTGTTTCCAGTCACTGGTCGGCCACAGTAGAGCTGGCCCAAGCACAGGAGAAGCAGATGGAAGTGTGCGCCGTGTGCGGGGCTTTTCTCATCGTCGGAGACGCCCAGCAGAGGATCGATGACCACCTCATGGGCAAACAACATGTCGGGTTAGTAAACCACAATAATTGTCTTCATATTGTATTCTTCACCAGCTTTAACATGCATACAAATCGTATGCAAGAACTGAATGGTGTAGGTTTAGGCACAAAAATGAATAATCTGAAAGTATGTTGCCTGTCATAATTAAATGTTTTCGTTGTCATAATTAGATTTAATGAAATTAAATAACTAAATACTGATGATGCAGTGCTAATTTCTAACAGTGTGGAAGATCTGTAGTCTACCGTGTCTAGGATAGAATGATTTGATGGTGAATGTTACTAAGTTCAAAGTCATGGTTATTGAGAAAGAGGTTTCCAAACACTAATATTTGTATGAGCGTTGAATCCTTGTAGCAAGTGGATGAGTTTGTGTATTTGGGAAGTATATTTATTCGCGAAACATGGGAACGGATGAACGTGTAGAGGATAAGTGATTCGCAATTTTATTTTGTTATTTACTACCTGTTTTATGTTGTTTAATGAATTATTTTCCATATTTAGATACTCCCGCTTGAAGGAGGCCTACGATGACATTAACAAGGAGCGTGAAAAGCAGCGTGACGAGAAAGAGCGCCGGCGCAAGGAGGACTATGATCGTGAAAAGGACCGCGATCGCCGCGGAGGTGGACTGGGCAGTGGGCTCGGGGGCGGGTCAGAGAAGGACAGGGGAAGGTCACAGCGGAGTGACAAGGACAGAGGCGATCGAGACCGGGATAGGGTCAGCCGGGGTCGGAGGTAATTAAAAGAATAAATTTTTACATCACCTGTATGATGACTGGTAAGAGGCCTAAACATAGGCAGCTGGGACTGTGTGGGGCGAACACTTCATCCTTAGTCATAAGGTATTTGAAGGACTCTGAGGGTTATAGCGCCAATGGATGAACATGATATTTTAACATTATTTTCAGTTTGAACTGCGTCAGTGTGAAAGCAATTGTTAAAAACGTGCTTTGCTGATGGAATTATTTCTGTGCATGGGCACGAAATGACCATTTCTAATCAAGTCACACTAATCATTTTGGACAGTTGTATACATATGTATATATTGTATACATAGTTGTATACTATGTATACATATTATCTGTCATAAAAATATTATAAAAGCACTATGGACTATTGTGCCATGCTTACAAATTGTCAATTGTTATATTTCTATTAAATTATGGTATTGAATGCAAACTAATACTTTTTCTAGGTCGGGTGCTGGCAGAGATGAAAAACGAGGCAGCCGTCACAATGACCACGATAGGCGAGGGAAATCCAGAGGGGATGAAGGGAAACCTAGGGGAGAGGAGGGCAAACCCAAGAGTGATGAGCCGAAGCCAGCCAGGGAGGAGGGAAGGCCAAGGGGGGAGGAGGGCAGACCCAGGGGAGAGGAGGGCAGACCCAGGGGAGAGGAGGGCAGACCCAGGGGAGAGGAAGGAAGACCTAGGGGCGAGGACGGCAGGTCCAGGGGAAGAGAAGATAGAGGTAAATAAAAGTTGCATTTGATTTTGTGTCTTGAGATGGGATTTTTTTCTTTTTTTTTCCGTTAACTACACACAGAAAGCTCTAAGGAAAATAATTTTCCTCATGGCCCATGTTGTCTTTGGGGATGCTGTCTGGCTGGAGAGGTCAAAGGGTCTCCCTCAACCGACCTCCCTCGATCCAGTCCGCTATGCAGTTTGTGGGCAGATGAGTTTGCCGCCAAGACCTGGACAAACCTTACCTCACGAACCTGGGCACCCCTGCTAAGTCACCAAACGCTTATTAACACCCCGTCCCACCAGCGCCCTTGAGGTGATTTTCTCACGAAAACGGCGCTATAGAAATAATCCATTTATTATTATTATTATATTAAAATATGCTTAATTTCAGCACTGCCAATTGTTGATACAAAGTTATTTATGTTAAAAGAATTGCTTTTAGGGAACTCAAGTGTTGATGGCTTAACCCTACATCAGATTTTGTAAAGTTCAGAATTTTTCAGCTTTTTGTAAGGTAGAGTGTTTTAGTTGGGGTATATTCAGTGAAATCAGTGTCTTACATTTATTTTTTTGATTCCTAGTATGTTTCACATGTATTATTGTTTTTAAATTATTTAGGTATCTGGGTATGTCTATGTGTCACACCAAAATTCAAGGGGCCTTGGTAAATTATTTTTGTGTTTTAATATTGTACCTTTCCCCAGGCCTAGGAAGCCGTGACCGCTCCCGTGACCGCGACAGCCGCCGTCGCCGCAGCCGTTCGCGCGGCCGCTAAGGACCCACTGAGGTATCACACAATTTAACACTCCGCACAGGTAAGCTTCTTTTCCCCCTTCCCCGTCCCTCCCGGCCGTCCTGTAGCTCCACACGCGTGGCTAGAGGCACATCAGCCTTGGCAATATTGCAGTACTTACTCACCCGCTGTGATAATATAAGTTCTTTGAAAAAGTAATATTTTCAGGGTAATTGATAGGTGCAATCACATCTGTAATTGTTAAGCTGGAAATTTTTGTTTTGGGTACTATATATACTAATAAGTTAGAGGGGTGATTTTTTCTCTTTCAAAATGAATTTGTTGTATATTTTTCAACGTTCCTATTAGTTTCCCATCCTATTTACTTGACTTTATAATGACGAGTAACTATGCCGATTTTGTTTTTAACATGTTTTTCCCTTAGGATTATGAGTTCTCAGGTTAGTGAAATAATTACTAAAGACGTTTTAGCAAAATTTTACGCAGACTGGTCAGCGAGCGTCTTTTCACCAATAATGATTTTATGTCTTCCATCCTTGCAGAAAATGTTTTATTATTATTAACTCAAACTCAATATTCACCATGCCTAAAACACGAGGCATTTTGTGTTCATGTTCAATCCTCCTAATAAGACTTTTTAATAATCATATTCCATGCATTTTCTTAAACCTTATCTATTATAAATTTAAGATGCTCTGCTTATTCTTGAAATGAAAGTCTTATTTTTATTAATTCATTAACAACACAATAAAAATGCTCCAGTTAACACAAACTGTAACAATATACTAGTGAAGTTTGGACTATGGTGGGATGTTTTCCAGTTGATGAAGTATGCTCCATGTTTAGCCGTGTCGGAGAGGCCACGTAACTTAGTCCTCGGAACTGTTCCATTGATCTGTTATTCTCCGACTAGCCTCCCTTCGCATCTGCACACGGCGCGAGGTATTTATCTTTCTTTGGGAGAACTTAGATTGGCGATGCTGTCTATTATCTCCTGATCTGATGTTTAATATGTCGCTTACTAAAGCCAAAGATGAACAGCTGACTTTAGCTAAGATGTGATGTTAGAAGTATTGAGAAGCCATTTTGGCGACATTATTTTTGATATAAACATTGCTGACTGTTGTCTATGTTCACACATACATAATGTTTAAAGAACCTAAATTTACCACAAACTATTATATTGTAGGCTTGTTACAAAAAGTCACCAATTGGTTTGACACCCTTTTTTGTTCTCTTCAAGTCATTCTATCCACACAAGAAAAATTATTCATTATTTTAATTTTACTAAAATGTATTTAAATGCCGGGATCTCTGTTGGTTTGATAGTTACCGACTTTTCGCAGCAATTCACAATATCAATTTGAATGATTGACATGTTTAAAATAATATTTATATAGCATAGCAATAATACAAGCATTTAGAGATTTGTGGAAATCACCGACCTAACCTAAAATGCCTGTAACTTTGTAGTGCAAAGTTTTAGTATATGGAAACATCCATTTGGTTGATCTTTGGCTTGTTTTTATATTTCATTTCTTGTGCACCGAGAAAACAGTATCCTTATGGGAATGCCCATCCCTGACTGAATAATTCAAATTATAGTTTGCAGATCAGTAGATATTTTTTAGCGATAACGGATAAGAAATTAGTGAAACTGAAAATGTTGATTACATTATGATTAATTGAACATGCTTTTGATGGTCTCGAAGGTATAAGTAAGCCTCCATTTTAAGCTCGCTCATACCATCTGCTCCTGTTGTACACAAACGGTTTGCGGATCACTACACTTGACTTGGTCCATTCCTCCCGCTGCGCTACATCCCGTCTCTCTTTTGACATGATCCGAGGTATTTATTTGATAAAACAATTCAACACTGTGGAGACTGATTGCAGCTTGAATCTGCCAAGATACTTTTCAATTTCAGATTTGTACGATCTCGTAACTAGCCAAGTTTTTATAAATGTGTACTGTTGTATCCGCATATAAAAGTTGCAATCCTTATTTATGAAGACAAATTAATAAGTGGGTGTTTGTATGTGACTGCTAGGCTTCTGGCTAGAGTTGAGGAGGGTGTTATTATGTTGCTTTGGACAATATGTATGATGCTGTTGTTTCATGGACCTTTGCAGTTGACAAATCCCAGGTGAGCCATGCTTGATTAGCACCCTGAACCAGACTGACTGGCTGACCAGACCCCCGTACCCTGGACGCAGCAGTTTAAGAGGTATACCCATCATCAGCTCAAGCACTCTTCTGTTCTGGCCGCTCCAATCCGATCCCGAAAGCCCTCTGCGTCCAACTGAATCATTCGAGGTGACATCTTTTCAAAAATGAAATTGATACATGTGTAATTTTAAGTGACATTTGCATTTTGGTGAAATGGTTACATGGCCAGATTCACACTGTCGGCCGGTCAGTCCACCAGTCTAAATGATATTGCAATATGTAATAGATAATACATAATATAGTTGAGTCACGCGGTGTGATGTACGGTGCCCCCAGCCACCGCTCCAAGAATGGAATAGTTCCGACACACGTGTGCACATCTCTGCATAACCACACTGTACCAATTCTGTTTTTGGAGCTCTGCTTGTATTTCCTAAGTGTTTAATTTGGATTTCTGCAAAGCCTGTGTTTGAAGCACTAATGGATGGATAAATTCTGTGTTAAGCAAAATCTCCATTTAAAGGTATTTATATTATTTCTTATCCACTGATTTGTTATGTAAGAAATGGCCTTAAATAAAAGCATCGATTTCACTTTAATTATTATAATCTATCGTAGCTCTCAATGTGATTCTTGTTTTGTAAGCATGTGATAATACATACCCACTCGTCTCTAGAAACTTGTAACATAAAGTCATTCAAACTTTTCCAATAAATACTCACTACTTTATTATATTATTTGTCCCCAGTTCTTCTTGTAATAAAGACCCTATTTGTTTTCCTATATGAATAATTGTTTTACAATATTAATTTTTCTGTAGTTCAAAAATAATTGTAAGAAATAAAATTAAATAAATATCCTTAAATATTTAATCT
The DNA here is from genome assembly GCA_022606495.2 of Halesus radiatus. Taxonomy (NCBI): domain Eukaryota; kingdom Metazoa; phylum Arthropoda; class Insecta; order Trichoptera; family Limnephilidae; genus Halesus; species Halesus radiatus. The sequence goes on along the minus strand of JAHDVE020009946.1, from coordinate 58,841 downwards.
ATTGTTTTATTGTAATCATCAACCAATCTAACACTTTAAAACTTAACATTATGGATAAGTAGACATTGTCTATACTGGCTTGAAGACTTACACAAATCCAGCGACGAAATGAAGGTTGAATAAGTCGGCTGTTATTCACAAGAAGGGCCGTAGTCGACAGAATAAACACGTTATAAAGAGTTACGAAGGGAAGGCACAGGTTGGGAACATTTTACAAGATATATATTTGAAATTTACAGCTAGTTATTGACATTGTTACAGTAAAATATACAAGTCTTATTATTTTAACAGCTAGCTTTATACCATTTACCTCCACTCTTCCACAATACAATACATCCAATCAATACACTCGCTGCCGTGGGGACGCCATGAAATGTATTCAACATTTTCTACAGAAAGTCACTTCGAGAACAGAATTTCAAACAAACCAGAACTTGCTTCTGGAACTGGATCAATTCATAGATAATCAGATATCTACAATTTCTAAATACATGATTAAAACACTGGGTTAGGGGTTAGATAGAATTAATAAAAATAATTTAAAAAAACAAAGTCAGATCGTCATTTTTGAAAAACTTTTTTCTGGTTTGTTCATAATTCATATTTCAAAGCACTCAATTTTAAACTTACTAGAATCTGAAGTTTTTTCTAATTTTATGGAAAAATAATCTGTGTCACCAGTCTACAGACTTATTCAGGTTTTCCCATTGTTTATTTATCACTCATTCAAGGAAAATAAGTATTGTTCAGCGTTCATTCCTTTAACAATACATATTTATATTTGTACATTATGTATGTGTTAACACCCACTCTACCATGGCACTGGAGACAATAAAAACATACTCAAAGATAAGTTATCTTAGATTTCATATAATAATAGCATGAATATCACAGTTATAATAGAAGAGATTTTAAAACATACAAGTTTAGTTTCACCTACTTTCTGAATTCAGTGAATAATCAAAACCTTCCCATTTAAATGCCCACACATCGACAGGGTCTGTAGCGGCGGACATCTTGTTTGGATTCATGCATTTAGATTTTGTTTCATATTTTTTTTACGAATTTTCATATTTGGCTGCTATGTTATTTTAGGGATAAAAACTTAGTAAATAAATATATTCATCCGCCATGTAAAAAATGACATATTTATAAACAAGTAGGCGGCCATCTTAAATGTTTGGGCATTTACACAAGAAGGTTTTGATTTAATTCAAAGAGTTGTTGGGTTATAATTTCACATTGAAAACCTACAGGTTAAATAAAGATAATAGAGCAGCAGCTACCTTCAAATCTGTAACAAATCATTCAATCTCTCAATCTCATTCCATAAGAAGTCTCAAAATTTTCAATTATATATCTACCCTTTTTCCTCCTTACATAGTTTGGTTTGTGTTCATGTTTCATTTGGATTTTTAACAAATTTTAATATTCCCATGGGATACAAAAAAAAAGTTCCGTAAAGTTGACAAGCGAATTAACTCTTAACATTGTTTTTCTTGGATATATATTTTACAGAAATATGTAGATTTTTTAACAATAATTAATAGAAATTTTCTATTGTGACTTATTAAAAAAAAATTATTTGAAAAGGTTTTTATAAATAGATTGTCGAATAAAGGTTTGTTACCCATAAAAAAAATATTCCATAGAATTTATTTAATCATTTTAAATCGACATTCTCAAGTAATCGGGGTTTATGCACATCTATTTGTGAAATAATAACTCAAATCTGTTTATTTACTGCCTTCTATTGACAGAAGGGGACAAGTACTCGAGTTAATAAAATTAAAGACAAGTAATGTCATATTTTATGAATATTATCCAAGCATATTGTAATTTAAACAACAGGATTGGCGGAAGTTATACACGATGTTATGGAAGAATTCGGTTTGTCTTCTACTTCTGCAATTCACAAAAATACATAACAAAAACTGGATACATAATGTGCAGCAGTTTTAAAATACCATAATCGCACGAAATTGTCAATAACCTTAGTAATGTCTACACATCAAGAGTAGAACTGGATCATTAATAGGCCTACTTACATCAACGAAGCTCAAATGTTTTAAAAGTTTAATACATATATATGTAGTTCTTAATACGTCAACACTAGGTAAACATCGTTTAATACCAATTGAATAACATCTGTGTCAATAAATCTATTCAACAATAATTAGTATAGTAAATTCTTTGTTCTTTGAACATTATTTTAACAAATCCAACATTGTTTTATAATAACCTTGCTAGTTTTGTATTTATTGAAAGTGGCTTTTATTTAAAATCTTACTACAATTCCTTCATTGTTTATTTGTTGTTATTTTGAGGTCTTTGCTTTTCTTTGAATATTTCGCATAGTTAATTGTTACAGGAAGATTCTAAATAATAATGGTAGAAAGAGGTAAGTATCCACTAGATAAAAAAAATTTCAAACTGAAAAATAACAGTTTGTTTAATTTAATAATTGACTTCTAGTTAAAAGTACTGATAAAACAATTTTTTTAGGTTAATAAACAATTTTTATACACCCTTCTAAGGCTGACATTTTAAATTCAAAAATATACCAGATGTTAGGGAGGATGACTTTGATGTGCATTTGAATATTGCCGGCCACACTCCAACAGTTGCAATTCTGCCTGTCTGAGTAGACCCATCAGATATATTTTTCTTAATGGAACTGATATTCATATAAACAAGTTTGTCTTTGGATATGATTTGAGATTTTCACTGCCAATAGTATGTTGTTTAACTTTCGGGGTATTAATGATGTCATAATAATCAACATTTGAAGCCTCCATTATTGGAGGATCAACAACTGTAATACGGTATTACTGCCACTAAAAAAAATTTTTTTTACACTCTACAAATCTGTTCTGATGATGGACACTTAAGGCTGGTCGACGCTTTAGCTCAAGAAGGAGGAGGAGGCGCAAGCGCAACACACCTTAATTCCCCAAAAGTTAAACAACTTTTCAACGGTTCCAATGTGTCAAATCTGCAAAATTTCGATTTTCTTTTATTGTCTTAAACTATCCAACTATAATATACAATTTCAGATGATGCCAAAAAAAGGTGAGTTTTCCTCTAAATTTTCCTTTTTTTGGAATGAATCGAAACTGCGTGATGCATCCGGCGTAGAAAGTCGAATCTAAATTTATTTTCACTCTCCTGTAAATCTCACAGAATACAGATTCAACACCTTACGTTGGGACCATCAATATGTTTAAAGTTACTCCATTGAATAGGGGCCTCATTTTTTGGTATATGGTCGCCCCAAAGCAACAGTGGGATATCTTGAAAAAAGCTGTTCTGAGAAATTAGGTATTTTAGGTGTGAATGAGTTCGAGCACAATTAAATTAACTAAAGCAGAATATGAAGAACCCTTTTAATGTCATACTAAACTATTTTACTTTATTAAAAAAATGGCCATTTTAAACCGAAAAGCTCAAAAATCTCGGAACATTTTTTTAAAGATATCCCACTGTCACTTTTGGATGACGATTATTAACTTATTTCTATGAATAACAGAATTAAGTTCCCACACCAGCTAGAGTCAATAAAACGAATCATTTTTGGTTTTGAAATATTGTTGTAAGTAAAATCTTTCTATAATTTTGTAAATGTAAGATAAATCATCTTTTAAAATTGCAGATGTAATATTTTGAACCATGTTACAATAAAATATTTTTGTCTAAGGGATTGCTTAATTCCAAATTTTATTAAAAATATTGCTTTTGCATGACATCAATACATTAATTATTTAAGCTATTTTTAGTTCCTATCCACCCAGCCTCTATTTTTTTACTCGGCTTTCGGCAAACTATCGAAATCTGTTCGACCCTACTGACTCTACTTTTAGAAAAATATTTGTCACTCAAAAAAGAGATTTTTTTTTAACAAATTATTGAGCCTTACATGGTTCAGGCAAAATAAATGAAGTTGTAATCAGATAGTTTCGTCGTCTCCAAGGATTTGTTTATGAAGATTATTCAGCTGAAGTGCCATGGATTTAATTGTATTAAAAACAAAGCCGGCGTTTTTGTTTTGTAAATGCCATAGTTTTAACATTCCACCGGTTAACCCTACATAATAAATTTTGAACATTCATATGAACATACGACAGATAAAAAAAGTTTTCACAAGTAATGGCTTTAAGCACCTTCATTTAAAATGTCACTTTTAATTGTTTTACAAATCATCACAGGTCATCGTGTCATACACAATAGTTTAGTATAATATAATACATTAGAAGATTTTGCAAGTTGAAGAATGCATCTTCCCAACACAGAATATCAATATTAACGTTTGGACCGTTCTCTGTTTCTCGATAGTACCATTTCTTTACATAGAATAAACATCTTTTATTCGAAGTAGGCCACGTCTGCACACGGTTTTATTTCATGGCGTTGTCGGACCATTCCTGTTAACATTTCACTAAACAGCTAGACTTTTCTACAATATTTATACTCTTTTATGCCTTCTGCTTATGGCACAGACTGTAAACAATTTATAATTTGTTTTTCCTATTAAATTTAAAGGTCCTATTAAAAATATATAAATTGTTTTTTTTATTTATTTTTAGTATCTACAATAAGACTAGGAATATATTCCCATCATCTGTGGCCAGCCACTGGGGAATTAACAGTCTCTAGCTACATTCTCAATCTCGTTGCCATCTTTGTCTTCACTAGAAACAACTATTAAACAGTCTAAATCATCCGCATCATTAATGCTATTGGTTTTGTCGACTACGGCTGTGGATGCACTATTGATAGTTAGTCCTTGTTCGTCACTGGTCTCCTCGTACGACTCGGAACTCCTTTGTCCCAGAAGAAACTCCCCCGACTCTCCACTAGTGCTGAAGTTAGTTGCCGACATTCGGTCCGCGCTCAGATGTCGGTCATTCTTCAACCTCGGCTGGGTTGCAGCGAGGTTTGACTGCCTGTCTGTGGGCAATTGACAGCTCTCTATGAGGACTTGCGTAGTCCCATGAGACGCTGATGTAGCTGGTATAAATGAGCTGTAGTCAGGTTTCATGAGATCTATTTTCCGCCGTTCAGCTATGACCTTTCTTATACTCTCTTCTTCGGTCAATTGTGGTACAATAAAATCACTCTCCGTAACAATATTTGGGGGTGACATTTGTTTGGAAGTTGACATCTCATTCAAATTAAGAATTGAATGCGCTGGATGTTTCTCTGTTGGTGATTGCGAGAGTATTTCTATTTGTATAGAAGAGGATTTAGGTTTATTTGCATCGGATGAGCTAACTGAAGGATACTGCTGCTTACTTGAAGATGGTTTGTATTCTGTCGGGATTTCAACCCTTAAGAATGGGAGGGACTTCTCTATTTTTATATCGCAACTTGGCGGCAGAAGTAAACTGGACTCTTCTAGGCCGTCATTGTCGACAGCGGCCTGTTTAAAAAGATGTTTAGTGCTGCCGTACATTTTGTGCGCTGGACGGGTGTTTTTCGGAACATTCAGGAAACTGGATGGGGTTGATTGTTTTTGCTTTTCTGTTTCGAGGGAGTGTTGGTTCGGTTTCAACAAACATGTTTCCTCGCACGTCAAACTTTTCTTGTATTTCTTTTTGTAGAGAGACCCGTCACGTTTCAATGGAAGGTCTCCTTCTTCGGAATCCTTCCTGACATTGAGCGCTTGGGCTTTCGGAAGCACCTCTTTATCTTCTTTAGTTTCAAGGACAACGGCCGTTCTTTCTCCGGCAGTTTCGTCGTCTTCGTCGATGAAGCATGGTTCTTCTTCGTAGAGCACATTAGTTGCTGAAGCAGACTTGTCGTGGTCGGACGTTATTGAATCCATTCGCTTTCGTAGTCGTCTATTCTGGTAGCTGTCAGTGGAAGACTCTCTTGTAAGGTGATGCCGTCGAGCCGTGTATGATTCTGTGGAAGATTCTCTGGTGAGAAGGCGGCGAATTTGGTATGATTCGGTGGATGGTTCGCGTGAGAGGCGGCGCCGAGGGTTGTATGACTCGGTGGAGGCTTCCCGGGAGAGGAAGCCTCTGGAATGATCGAGCGAGCGTGCGGCCATGACAGCTGACAGTCGGGGTGCGTGAAGTGTTTGGCGGCGTGTGCTGAGGTATTGCAAGCGGCGCAAGGCGGCTCGAGGGGCCAGAGGGCTGCCGCCATACAGCTGGATGGAGTTACGACCGCTCGGTGCAGAGTACACAAAATCAGCGGGCAGTGAGTGAACCTGTTGTACATATGCAACAGTTGTAATTGGTGATGGTGCGGTGTTCATATCTAAAAAGCTTGAAATCTATAATGTTTTGCAATTTGGTACAGTGATGGCAATAGGCTATTTGAATTACAAATTTAATATTCTTTGATAATATGAAAAAAGTTGACAATTACTGTATGTATTCTAATTGCATAAACCGCAGACACTTATAACCTATTACCATCTTACTATAGTATTATCGTTTCATATTAAAAATGTCTCTATCGTGTAAAACTTATCGTCATTATATGATAATAATAATAACAATAAAGTTTCATTCGAAATAGTGCACACCGTAGTATTGTTTTGCCAATCATTCTACTATCCAATGAAGGGCACACGTGTGGAGTGATGATTTTATTTCAACATTCAGTGAGCGTTATAGATTTAAAAAAAATAATTATAATGATAAACACTGATGAAATTTGTGCACTAAGCAATGATTTTCATTTAAATTTTGAATTCACACTTACTTTTGATATCATTTTATATATATCATAATATCATATATTTATTTGATTATACCTTCTTGAGTGGCCTGATGGGCCTACTGGCCGCTGACTCCAGTTCCAGGGCCATGCACAGCGCCTGGTCCTCCTGGTCCTCCTGCTCCTTCTCCATCTCCCTCTCCAGTTCCACCTCCATGTCCATCTCATCCTCCATCTGCTTGTGGGATTCTTCTAGGTGTTTCATTAAAACCTGAAAATTTAAATACGTATTTATTTATACAAATTGTTAGAAGAACCGTAAATAACAAAATATGTTAATAAAACTGGGATGTGAAACAGAATAGGCGTTCAATGTACGCCTTACCAACGGAGTTTCCGCAGTTTGCGTAGCTTTGAAGTTGTATAGATTGTGGAATCCATCGACAGGCGCCTAATCAAACCTCTTGAAAAAAAAATTGTTCATAGACGTTTTTCAGTATTTTGTACCAGGAGCACATAATGCTGAAGGGTAAAATTTTCCAACTAGCTATAACATATTAACGCCTATCATTTAGTCTTCTCGTTTATTGTGAATGTATTTGCAATTAGTGAATTGGTATTGGTATTGGTATCTCGAAATTAAATAGCTCGTGGTAGTAACTCCCTCTCTAAATACGAGACTTTCTCAATTAGAGAGGTATTAATTGAACGTAGTTATTCAGAAAGCATCCAACCCAAAAAAAAATGAAGCTGGGAAAAAGGCGGTTGAAAATTTGACAATACAAAGGCATATTATGGCATATGTGGAGTGATTATCAGTTTTTATATATAGTTATGCAAAAATATACAAGCTCTAAATGCAATAACATAAAGCATTGCACAAAGATCTCGTGTTTATCTATGGGAAAACAAGAAAAAGTCGATTTTGGCAATTTGTGGGTTAGACGCTTTCTACATAACTATGTCCAATTAACATTAAGTAATGATAATTATACAAAAATAAATATTATTAGTATTTACGTACTGTTAGTATCATGTTAGCAATTTATATATGTATGATGTAATTATGATGTGGGAATAAATAAATAAATAAACAGGATTTTTTTTATTTGTAATACCAATATTTTATACCAGGAGCACTAAATACTGATGGGTAAATTTAAAAATATGTTTGTTATCACCTTTCACTTAGTAGAATATATACTAGGAACACATAATGCTGAGAGTTAAATCAAATATTTATTTTATTGATCCTAGAGTGAAAACCTAACCACTCCATAAGCCGACCCGTAGCTATTCTTTCCGCACCTGCTAAGTTATTGGAAATAAATATCCATAAATATGTATATGCCAAAGTTGAACAATTTTTGATTTAGCAACATCACGGATTTAGACGTGGTTCATCAACCACTATAAATTTAATTGTAGTTTCAGATTATGTGGCGAGAGCACTCGGTAATAAAGAGCAAGTTGACGCATATCATATCACGACTTTGCGAAGCCTTTCGATAAGGCTGATAAGTTAGTTCTCCCAAGTAGGCTTGAAGAGATTGGTTTTTTCTGTAAATTTACTGAAACTCTTTAGAAACTACCTTAACAGAAGAGAACTACGGCGCATATCCCACATACTCTGGTGTACCAAAGGGATCAAACTTAGGACCATTATTATGTTTAATTTTCATAAATAGCATAAAAAAAATATCTAATTCATACGTTTTTTTAATTTTTGCTGATGACATTAAACTATTCTATATTGTAAGGTCATTAGAAGACTAGGAAATTTCAGGAAAAAATAATGCAAACATTGCTAATAAACTCGATTTTAACTTCCGAAAGTATTCAGTTATGTTCTTTACAAGGTTACACAAGACCGTGTATTTTAATGACAAAATGAAAGATACATCTATGAAGCACATGATGACTTGTAAGGACTTGGGAACTGTGTTTGACGCTCATTCAAAATTTCATGCTCGCATTGAAAAGATCTGCAAATCAGCCACAAAAATGTTGGGTTTTGTCATACACAGTTCAAAGGAGTTGACGAACCTTGCAATTATAAGGCTGCTTTACTTTAGTTAAGTGCGTAGCATTCTAGAGAGCAGATCTCAGGTATGAGGGCCAGAGGACACCGTCTATGTACTAATGGTCGAGAAAATCCAAAAGAAATTCTTACGATTCCTCTACATGAGAGATTTCGGTTTTTACCATGGCTGTTTCTAAAAAAATTTCTCTTGAGAATGCCGCATATTTGCAACCCAAGTCCTAGAATAGATATAACATTTCTGCTTATGGCTCATAAACGGTGTATTATTAATACCTGACATCCTGGCTGAAATAAGATTTTATGTCCCTGATAATTTCACAGGCGGCCGCCAACATAGGTTTCTGTTTCTTCCCAGGTGCAAAACTAACTTACAAATGATGATGCCCCTGGGAAGACTTACTAGGTCAATTAACTGCCTCGGATATTTTCCAGATGACCTACAACAATTTTAAGCACAAACTAGCTATTATATTATAGCCCTATTATGTACCTACTTGTAACCTTTTTTAAAACTATTTTCATTGCTCTAATTACCTATGTCTTATATAATTATGCTAACTATATTTTTTGTGATTTTTTTTATCACTTTTGCAATGTATTGGTGTTTAACTGTTGCAAAAAATAAATAAATTAATATTATGGACTATCTACCAGGGGCATAGCAGGTTGAAGAGGTGAAACAATTCCGAAAACACGCTTGGCATCTTCCGTATATGACATCTCTTTAATCCTCAAAAGCTGAAACTTCAAAGTTTAAACCTAAAAAAATAAAGCTTGACACTCAAAACTCAATGTTGAAAGCATAAAGCTCAGAGCTCTACTTAAGTCTAAAGCTCAAAGCTTAAAGCATAAAAATACTGTCGTAAATTAATTTAAAAAAAAGTTAATTGGTAGTTGCAAATTAGTACACAATATACCAGGAGCATATAATGCTGGAGTGGTAAGCAAAATCGAAAATATTTATAATTTTCTTTTCTGTGTCAAAATTAAAACCGTTCCATAAAGTTTGGTCACTTAGCAGTGGTGCCTGGGTTCATGAGGTGAGTTTTGTCTGGGACTCTTTTGTTGGGCGGGCCGGGCGGGCGGGATAAGCAGAGGCCATTATAGGGAGACCCTTTGACCTCTCCAACCGGACTCTCGACCCACCGCTTTACTCTGCAGTAGGAGGGATGGATTCATATATCCATCACTCCTGGACATACTAACCCTCAGATTCCTACCCTCCCCTCATACCTTTTTACTTTCTCTCCTTTCTCTCCTTCCTCTCCTTAAACCCTCCACACAGCATCCCCAAAGAGGACATAGGCCTCGAGGGAAATTATTTTCCTCATGGCCTCCTGTGTGGAGTTAATGTAAAAAAATTATATTTATGGAAAATCTAGCAGCAGCACAAGAGCTTGACGAGGTATGTTAATTATTTAAAATAAGTCTGGTGAATCTCACTCATCCAATGCTTCCAACTCTGAAGTTATGCACATTGCGGAACCGTGTTTAAACAGGCGTCAAAGGCGCCACTGAATTTACCGGTAGAAGCAGAGGCGTGTATTCATGTAGGCACATGCATTGTCTACCCTACCTTACTCACATAAAAATATAAATAATATTAACATTTTTAAAATATTGCAAGAAATCAATCTGCACTTTAAAAAAATACAGGCGAAGTTCCAGCTACAAATCCCACCGCCGCGCGCGCCCCACCGACTGCCCTACTATATCGTGTCAAAAGCAGGAACTAAGTATTTAAAATGACGCACATGTCATATTGAAGTGTGGACTGTATTATAGACACTATGCACGTTCAAGGGAAGACTTGTGTTAATGTCGAAAAAGGCCGTGCTTTTCGGTGTAGATCACAAATGTAGCAATCAGTGCCATCTGTTGGTACAACTTTACTAACAAAATATCTTTTATATTATGTTGGATTTCTTTCATGCAATTTTGCAGCCGAAAAAATGTGTAAATTTTATATATCCAGTAATTGGCTTGTAATATGCATAAATGAAGCGGTTATTTGGATATTTGATATGGCAGGTAATCCCAACCAACATTGGCTGAAGTCAGCAGCTTAGCCATTCTCACCAAAAACTTATCACGTCGTTGATAAGTTTTTTTTAAATAACAATTAATTCGCTATTTTTTCTGATGCCTACCCCGATTAGAAACTTGGTGCACACCACTGGATAAAAATGTATTGTGGAGGTGGTGAACATTTCGCTGGGATTCATCATCGGATTGACAGGTATCGTTGTGCGTTCCCTTCATGCCCCGTGTTCTATGAAGAATTGGGTTAGTTCAAAGACTAGACTACGAGTAAAAACCCTACTTACCGCCACCACCACGTTGACCAGCACGAACTGTGCCATCAGCACGAATATCACAAAGAATATTGGTGCAATGACGGTGGAGACACAGCAGTTCTTGACGCAGTCCACTGTGGAGTCGCACTCCTCGCGCAGCGTGTCCTTCATGATGCCATTCCAGTTGTCACCTGTGGCTACGCGGAACAGCGTGAGGAACGCCATACCGAAATTGGCGAAGTGGGCATGCTCTCCAAGACCTAGAATGGATTGCCATAATGGTCGTAATTAAAATTCAAAATGGCTCTTGTTTCACCAAAATCGCAACGGGCAAAATATTTAACCGACATTTTAACACCACCCCCCCTCAAACATCAACATGTATATCGCTGATGGGTCATCATGACCCAGCGCTACTTAGAAATATGACATTTAGCATTCTTGAGACGTGATTGTGTGTATCATATATATTGTAATCGATAGAGAGAGAAAGGAGATGATTTAAGCATTCAAGGGATATCATTTGGATTGAACGAAAGAGGTACAAATGATAGCTTCTCATTTGAACGGTAGATGGCGCTCGATTACATGATGAAATTACACAGGTGTGAATTTCACATACCAATATTACACTTCCAAAAATACACACGGAGGAAATTACATATGGAGAGAATTAAACCTACTGGAGATACGCACTTAAAACTTATCACACATTAAGAGGAATGGCTGTGCGGCCTGTTTCAAACAAAACAAAATTAAGTTATGTATGAAACAGGCATCGCAGCCGTTCCTCGTAAAGCGCGTGACATTTGAAACCAACTTGAAATAGACCTCATCTAACAAAAAATTAATGTCCATGTGTAATTCTGGCAGTGAAATATTGATATGTGAAATTCACGCATGTGTAATTTCGAGAAATAATATTTTTGGCAGGTCTTTGTCCAAATGACCCTAAGGGGAAACCGCCAATGGGTTGAACTCATCAATCTTCATTCCTTCTTTTAGTGATTCTGACCTTTTTTGATTCACATCTTCCACATCAACAATGACAGTAATAGGTCTGATAAAAAATTATCTGTCCATATTATGTGATATTCAAATAGTCTTTACCTTGGCATGGGACTTCCTCTGAGCACTCCAGCCTTCCAAACAACTCCACTCCCAATGCTGCAAAGATAAAGAAAAGCAGGAAGAAGAGCAATCCCAAGTTCCCTACTTGCGGTAGAGCCTGCATAACCGTATCCAACAGCGCTCTGATTCCTTTAGCCATCTTCAACAGCTTCAAAACCCTCGCGATCCTCAACACTCTCATAACTCTCATGATCGTCGGGTTTATCGGAATTATATTACTCTCCAACTCTTCGAGGACAATCCCAACGATAGACAATATCACGATCATCACATCCAGCTGATTCCATTTGTCTTTGAGATATATCTTGAATCCTAAAGCTACCAATTTCATGATGGCTTCCAGTATAAACACGGCTGTGAAGAAGTAGTTGAATATCTTCAGCGTGTATTCTAACGCTGCCGGCATTCGGTAGTATTCTATGGCCATGGACACGACGTTTAGGCCGATGACTCCAGCGATGGCGAGATCAAAGTATTTTGATGTGACTACATTGTGGACAAACAGGCGGCCGTTGGAATAGTTGGAGTAGTAAGGAGGCTCGTGCATTTCTGAAAAAAGAAAAATATATTGTTATTTTTAAACGAGCGCAGACCCGTGAAAAATCACGGGATATTATTATGTGAAGCTGAAAGTAAAATAATGTATTATTTCTTTGAACTTAAGCAAATTGTTATAATTTTTTTTTTATCTATTTAAAAGAATACATTTGTTTTTATATTTATTATAATTGAAATAATTTTTCTGTTAACAAACACACTTTAAGCGGGAAGGGTATTTTTACCCGCGCGGCCGACTGGTGCTTTTCGGCGGGTAAAATTACCCTTTACGCCGGCTCCACTTTAAAGGCGGGAAAGGTAAAGTTATTATTATTATTTCCGATTATTTCGCGAGACTATTTAATCTAAACGTTTGAAGACCTTCCAGACTACACACACATATACAAAAAAATAAGATAAGCCGTCGTTTCTTTTACGTACACACATACTCTTGCGAAGCTCAATGCGCGTAATAATTAATTTGTTCGGAGTCAATTATTCAGTGAATCATATGCGTCATCTTTCCACATTTGATTATTCTTGATGGGTGAGTAGAATGGCAATTTTATTGTGTTAAATTTCATAGATTGTTTGTTCATGGTACTGGGAATAGGAGTACCTATTATATTTTTATGAGATGTTATAAATTCATTGGACCTTTACTCTAATGAGATAATCCCGAGGATGTTATTGCAATAATCATTTCCTGAATGAGAGATAACACAAAAATTCCTTAGCAATTGGATGTATTCCTGGAACCCATATATGGTAAGTGCGTACACGAAATTTCATAAAAAAATAGTGGATGGTTTAGAAGAGAGCGATTTTTGTAAAATTATTTTTTATTGCTTTTTCGGCTGGTTTTTGCCCGCTGCACGCACCTGTGACGGTGTGGCGGCCGCCCACTCAAAGTGTTTTAATTAGTAAAATTAAAAAAAATAATTTAAATGTTTAAAAAGTTAATGAATTTTTAAAAATAAAGGCAAAATTTAAAATTTAAAAAACATATATTGCCACGGCCGAGAATCGAATCCCGATTAGACCATTACACCACCAACTATTATAAGAACGACGGCAAAAATTCATTATATGTACTGAAAATAAGAAATCTGTATTTTAGAATTTTTTAAATGTTATGTACATTACATCCGAAATGATATTGTTTAATAATAACGAGATTAGTCAATAGACTGTCATTAACTAAAACCATTGCATTGATGTGGTGTATTACCTTGAGTATCGGGTGATGAAGAAGAAACATTGGACAATCGGTCACACTCTTTTATAGTCTTTTCTTCTCACTCCCTCACTCCATCTCTTTCATGCATTTGATAAAACCCATTACATTATACATACAAAATTCCCTCGATTGTATAGTGCACTTAAAAAAACTATGTTTTTTAGTTTTCTTGAATTCGGGGTGCATTCTATAATATCGCATAGTTTTCACGAAATTTTTGTTTTTAGTGGTATTTTTAAATAATAATGAATATTATAATCGCCTAAAAAAGGTAAAAAAAAAAATAAAAAATTAATGGAAATCGAACCTGGAGTCGGTATTGCATCCACAATTTGGGGTATGTTATGGGGATGAAAGAAGGGGAAGAATAAGTGGAAGAGGAAGGTTGGAAGTACCCACCTATTCAGATCTGATCATTAAATAAACCTAAAGCTTTTGAAGCAAGATTTATATGTTTAATGGCGATTTTGGGAATTTCTTCCACTTTGAAACAAGGTCAATATATTTTATGCAGTATGACTCCAACTCACTTCTCCGCTTCTTCTCCATTTGTAAGGCTCTCTTGGCGGCCCTTCTCACCCGCTCCTCCTTCTCCTGCTCCTCTCGGCACCGGTGGAAGTTCTCCACCACCACCCCCACGAACATGTTCAGCACGAAGAATCCCACCAGCAGGATGAAGGCGATGAAGTACAGCAGGCGCCATTCCGAATAGTTCACAACGGGCTAGAAGAGGGAAAAAAACGATTGATGTATTCATTCGCTAGTGCACACTATACAGGATATCCACGTCCAGCACATTGAACTGTAAAATTGGTACTTGCTTCCTCGTTGGGAACCTCGTTTAGGATATTGAGTTTTAAGAAATAAAACACAGTATTCACCCGTTAGAAGCAATGCAAATTCCAAACCATTCATTTATCTTTCATTTGACTCAGAGGTGGCAATATACGTATACAATGTTTTTGAAATTTATAAATCTTTACATGTAGCAAACACTTTGTGGGAATTCATAATTATAAAAAAGAAAATAACTTTGTTTTAATTCCACTTTATTATTTTTTCATCCAACCGGTTTCGATTCAACCTGAACCTTCCTTCCTCAGGGGTGAATAAAAATATATTAAACATAATACAGAAATACATGGTATTTAATAGAAAATTAGAAGAGAGAGACAGAACATCAACTTAGGTGGGGGGCAATAATAAATTTCAGTTCAATGGATAACAATGGATAGGGATAAGTCTAAGAAATTTAAACAACACTTATTTCCTATTTCTAAAGTAAACTGAATTTTTTTTATGGAATGAATTAAGGAGGAGAATCGGTAAAACGGGCTAGAAACATTCAAACAAGGGTGGTCGAACACTTGAGATGTCTAAACAGTGTCGGATTTTCAGAATTCGCCACCCACCTTATCGATAAAAATCACTCTTTTAATAAATCTTCCGGGATAGATGTATTACATAGAAATGGGATAGGTCTACGCCTTAATAATCTTGAAGCCCTTGAAATAAAAAAAGTCATTAAAAATCAATAAACCAATCTACTTAATAAACAACTAGATTTGTCTAACACCCCCATTTTTTAAATATTTCCATTACCTCCGCCCACCTTCACCCCTCCCTCTGAAGCTCTTCCTTCCTTGCCCCCCACCTAAGTTGATGATCTGTCTCTCTCTTCTAATTTTCTATTAAATACCATGTATTTCTGTATTGTGTTTAATATATTTTTATTCACCCCTGAGGAGGTTGAATCGAAACCGGTTGGATGAAAAAATAATAAAGTGGAATTAAAACAAAGTTATTTTATTTTTTATAATGAAATTTATAGGTTGGTGTTTCCCGGTTTAATGCACGGTACTTTAAATTTGTTACTGTTTTGTGAAAATGAGTGCGAGTGTCCGCACTACAGGGCACATTTTGTAATAAGATCTGCAAGGCTGCATATAAGTGATGATGCACTATTTTAATAAAATATTTTATATAAATGCTGATATGGGTTTCTGACATTCTAACACGCACCGAGTATAAGGAACACCGGAAAAAAAAGATTATCACTGTAAATTCGATAATGCCTTTGGAAAGCGAAACAGCTATCACGCTTAATAATAATTACCTAGCAGAACTTTTTTATAAACAAACCATTTTTAAAAAATTTTATTATAGTATTTAGAGTTTTTTTTTTCACAAGAGATTTTTTAGATTTGAGGGTATTACCATCAGATATACTTTTGTCACCATTTATTGTAAAAGCTTTCAGGAGTGTGTATGTATTAGACAAATCAATAAAATTGTAGTTATTGCCCAGCGATTTTACGCTGTGGTAAAGCTTATTTGATGCTGAAGTTAGCTACAGACCGAGAATGCAACTACACGACAAAAACAAAATAGAAACAGCAGAACAAATAGGTTGTTCAAAGAGAATATTTAAGTATACCTGCTGGTCAACTCCAACTGCATCAAGTCCCGTGTACATTATGTTAACCCATCCGTCCCTCGAGCTCAGCACAAACAGTGACATCAGAGCCTTGCCGAGGTCGTCGAAGTTGTATTTTCGGTTGATCCAGACGTTGCCTTCGACGGATAAGCACTCCGTCTTGTTGCGGATACCCTTTATGTTCTCTCCTTCACAGTAGAAGAATGCTCCTTTGAATAACTGTAAAAACCGTAATATTACTTTACAAAAGAGAAGAAGTTTTTCTGAGGAGGAGAAGATATTTGTAATATGTAGGCTTAGAAGTGTTGAACTATATTATTTGGGTGTCAGGTTTCATGACCAGCTGCGAAAATCTGCGGTTCATGGTCATGATAATGCGTTTTAATAGAAAAAGGCTTATGACATTACTAAATAAAGGTATATTGTAAAGTCAATTCTAGCAAACAATCTCTTCCGAATGGTGGTCTTTCACATGGACCCTATTGAATATCTGAAAATTGTGAAACAAATAACATGTTTTGACATTGTAATCCGATTTATTTATTTTTTATTATAAAGGATACAATACATATGCATTGTATTCCCCAGAGTTAAGAAATTCATTGAATGTAATGGAATTTTCAAATCTCAATTAAGATTATTAAGTTTTAAATTTACCTGTACGCCAAGGATGCCAAATATGATGAAGAATGTGCAGCAGATGAGCACTATGTTCCCGATGGGCCTCAGGGAAGAGAGTAGGGTTTGCACAACCAGCTTCAGGCCCGGGGCACGGTTGATTACCCTGAGTGGTCTCAATGATCTCAGCAATCTGAATACCTGTAACATAAATTTAAAACAATAACGTAGAGTTTATTTTGTTTTTTTTTTTTTACACCTTGTTGGGTAAATTCTCTTATGGAACTAAATCAAAAAATTCTGTTTATTAAAATTCAATATTCTGTTAAATGAGTTCGCGAATGTTATAAATATCTTTCTTTCTTTTCTATCTTTTTTAAAAGAAGAAAAATGAACATTCCTAGGTTACGAATAACCTGACAACATTTGAAAATATCCTACTACCATCACAGTGAGCGGAAGATGTTGTTTGTGTCGTGATGGAGGACTTAGACAGCCAATGACTTGAACTCACGTGTAAGTGTATGTGTAAGTTAACTTTCGACATGCCAAGATGCAAAACAAAACTTGCATTGAGGGGTGACTCAGTTACCCCACGCATTTTATTATTATAATGCGATTTTTTTTACAATTATTCATACATTTTATGGAAAATTCTTGTTATGGCTTATACGCTTATACATTTAATGGGTTTCTGTGAGAATTTCTCATAAAAGATTTATTTTTATCAAAAAATCTCTAAATTCATCAATGAATGTGACCTTCAGACAGCGGACAGGGATCTATGGAATTATCACGGCTAAGAATACTAAGAATATTTGCTACTTATTGTCCAACGGCCGAGTACCTTATCTCCTCATATAGCTTTGGTATTAGCGCGAGCGAGTGAGATGGCACGCATCACCCAACACTGTGATTTTAATGGCAGAAACGTGTAGCTATGGGTATGGTTCCAACGCGCAAGAAATATTATTTGTGGCAATGAATGATACCTACACATTAAAAAAAAATCTGTTTTAATCTAGTAAAAAATTGTAAATAATTTGTTTATTGATTTTGTAGGAATGCAAAAAATACCAAAACTATAAAGTGTCTATTTAAAAAAATACACGGAGGATAGTAATTTAAAAGATTTTGACTAACCCTCTTGGCAACAGGAAAGTTAAACTAAACACTTTCTACCAAAAAAAGTGTCATTAAATGTCATCCAACAGACGTACTTGTATTTACCGATGATGTAAAAGTAATTTATTGCTCACCCGGAGAATGCCGAAGATCCTTGGACTGGATTCAGACAGAAGAGACATTAGCAGATCAATGATGGATATTATGACAAGGGAACCATCCATGATGTTCCAACCAGACGTGAAGTACGCATCTGGACCGTAGAACATGCCGGAAGCAACCACCTGTAAAATATAATAATTTTAGTATTCATATTTGTACATAACCAAACTTGTTCAACTGTTTTTGCTTATATTAATTCCGGACGTTTCTCTCAAGGCCTGAGTCATATTTGTACATAGCCAAACTTGTTCAACTGTTTTTGCTTATATTAATTCCGGACGTTTCTCTCAAGGCCTCGTCATATTTGAGGATGCTTTGTGAAGGATCTTTTTAAAGAAAGAAAAGAGTGAATCTGGGTCTTGAAAATGCCCATGTTGTAATGAAAGAGAAAAACACAAGAGCTGGGAAACCATTCCACCACCGCTCCAAGCTGAGAAACGTGAATGTGTTGAAAAACCAACCCATTCTCATGCAAATTTAAAATAAATAAAATTCATTGAATTAAATAGCATTCACATCATTACAAAACAATTAAGAAAAACCTGCCATCATTAAAAGATTGAAAATGGTTTTGAATGCCGAAACAGCTATCACAATAATAACAAACTAAAATACTTGCAGAACTTAATAATATAATAAAATTTGATTTAAGTACTTAAAAAAAAAATAAACGCATAATGGATCATTGGCGTTTGTTTTTCACAGCGCTTTTCATTGAAATACGGGCAAAACAAATAGAAAATTATAAATAAAATTAATAAAAACAATATTTTTTTCCAAAGAATTTTATGTCAGTTTTGAGAGTGAAATCTGCCCGAATGATTGCACATTTTTAGAGAGTTTTTTTAAAGATATGCTCTGGACCAGTTGTAATTTCTAAATGGTTGGCATTTTGCACTATTTTACTGCGAGTTCTGTACAGTACGCCCAGCTTCAAAGAGATTAATTTAACCGTCGTCCGGTTTAAATTAAAAAAAGGTTTGTACCTTCACAAACATCTCCAGGGCAAACACTCCGGTGAAGACGTAGTTGGCTGTAGCGAGGAAGGCTCTCTCAGTGCTGGTGGGTGGAATGTTGGGCCTCTCCATGGCCAGGGTGATGCAGTTCAGGGCGATGAAGAGAAGGATCACGTTGTCAAACCATTTCCTCTCGACAATCCATACGCAGAGGCGTCTAAATCTAAAATATATTTCAAAGATCTTTAGCGAAAGCTGTTGTAAGTCTTCAAAAAATGTATAAATATGTCGATGATCCTTAGGATATCTATTTGCCATTTCTCTTTCAAGAATTTTAGTTCATTTTTAAAAAATTATTTTATATTATTATATGCTGAATAAGTCTTCATACATTATTGGTAAAAATGTCTTCTTTTTTTTAAAGATAACTCCACACAGGAGACCCTGAAGGAAATAATTTCCCTCAAGGCCTATATCATTTTTGAGGATGCTGTGTGGAGGGTCTTTTAGAGGATAGGAAGGAGTGAACTTGGGTCTTGAAGAGACCCATGTTGTAGGATGGAGGAAACACAGAGGCCGGCAGATCATTCCAAACCCGAGCTGTTGAACACAGGAACGAGTCGTAAAAGCGACCCGTTCTCATGTAACAAATGTCTACTGTGTGCAAATGTTGGGCACGCGTTTGGCGTGTTTCCCGACTATGCACCGGTGCCGAAGGGATCAATGACACTAGTTCCTCAGAGCATCTTCCATTAAAATACCGGTAAAACAAGGACAGCATTGAGCAGCCTGATGTCTGTCCTCCAAAGATTGCAAATCTGTCTGTTAAGATCGGCGAATCTATCAAACGGACCGCTCGTTTCTGCACAGAATCGAGGGTTTTTTTCAGATATTTTGTGACTCCAAACCAGAGGTGGCTGCCAAATTCTATAGTGGGGCGCACTTGCGATTTGTACAGGGTCAGCAGTTGTGTACTATTACTGTCTACTGTTATTAAAACGGATTCTGTCAGATTTTCAGGCAGTATGGAGCAATAGAATAATTCACAATTAAAGATTGTTATTCCCTTTCAGCATGGCTTGATACGATTACGCATTCAGGACAAAACATTATGCAAAGTGATATAAAAAAAAGCAAAGGAAATTTATATTTTAATTTTCTCGGTCCTATAGGAAGGGGAAGATAAGCCATAAGTATAGGGAAAACAAGATTGTATCGGACATCAGTGGCTTATTACGCAAAATATTATAATTAAGGAATTATGTTTATATTTTTCCAACATTTTTACATGACTCATATTTGATAAGGTCCTTTATTTACATGAAATCACCCTATACGTGCCTATTATAGCTTTCAAGATAGAATTATTTGCACAACGTAACCGTGGGTTCTTAGTCATTCATTTTCGCCCCCCTATGGTGCATTTGCACGCAAATATGTTCCTTTACTATTTTAGTATCCCGTGCATTCCTGTATAGAATTGCTGCATAACACGTTTAGAAATTGTTTAATTCTTGCCCAATAAATATGGACGCAACTGGCCTAATCTTGAAGTCTGTGTTTCATATACAAAATCCTTATTCAAGGCCCCTGAAGAGGACGGCGGTGATTTATCGTCAATGTCACAGCTTGGCTCAAAGATTTAAAAGAAAAAGAAAACATTTCAAAGCTGAAAGGGTTAAATTAACATGTTATTGTATTGCTTACCTATTATTATTTGAAAATAAATACAGTGCAAACTCATCCCGCTGTTTCAGGCATCCCTTTGGCTCAAGAAACTTGAAAAGGTCCTTGAGTTTAGAGTTACTGGAGCGGTGGGAGTTGAATTCCGTTATGTTCATATTCCCATTATTGTTATTAGCCGACGAGTTCAAATCGTCTCTGAGGTTCTTGATGTTTGGTAGAGGGTTTGAACTTCCATTATCAGTTTTGTCTGACTGACCCAGGTTTGAGATTATGATGTTTGATGATTTCGGCGGGGACATGGTGTTTAGTTGCTGTTGATTTTGTAGGGTTTGTATCTTCATTTCGCTGTTTTGTTTTTCATTGTTGTTCTCGATGGTTGCAGGATGACAGCCTGGAAACAAATTGTATCGAATATTTAAAAACGTAACGTAACTGATCTTGAGTTTTGTATGCATTGAACTCAATTTGTATTTGCCCTTAAATAGTAGAGATGGATGTTTTAAAATAAACATTCATCTCAACAATCAGTTAGCTTTTTTTTGTTCTTCGCATAATTTTATTTTAGTTTATTTTGAGTAGGGAGAGAAAGAGACAAAGAAGGTTATTGCTGAGTATCTGGCTATTCACACCTGGACACTGAACATAACATATAGCTAAAGCCATTGCAAGCAAAGTTTTGCTTACGAAAGGTGATCTCTCAGCAAGGTCACATCTGCTAATAATATCCTCCAGTTGGAACCAATGTGCTAATACACAATATTTTTGGAAAGACACATATCAAATAAATGTAAAATCATTTTGTTTTTGAAGAGTTTTAATTCACAATGTACATTTGTCATTACTAAGAATTTGCTATCGGTTTCGACACTTCCGTATCATTCACTAGGGTTCTTAAAACTAGATTAAATTATACAAGTACAGAAGTAATTAGCTGTTGTGGAGGGAGGGTGGGAGAAGTCAAAAGTGGGAGAAGTCAAAATAAGGAACCATGGTTAGCAAAGGTTACTTACAGGGTGCTATTATTTTGTTAACTAACTCCCCCCTCCCCTCCAAATCACCACCCCCACCTAAGAATATCTAATTACTTCTGTATTTGTATAAATTAAGTTAGTTTTAAGAACGCTTGTGAATGATACCGAAGTGTCAAATCCGCTAGCAAATTATTAATATTAAGTAATAAATTGTGAACTAAAAGTCTTCAAAAACAAAGTGTATAGAAATTGTTAAATAGTTAATGCGAGAAATAGTGAAATACTTTTTTTTAACCCCTAACTTTTTAGAATAGAGCTAAGTAAATTATAACACTATCATGGAACTCAGATTAAACATTATCTTTTTGTTAACATTGTGTAGAGTTTTTTTTTCATAAAATCAGGGATGGCACACACATGATAATGCTTTCTCATTTTTTAGGACATCATTTATTCTTTACCTGTAAGTAGATCTGGAGTAAGGGAAAGTCTGTGGCGCGCCAGTCTTTGAGACATGTTATCGTGGTGCTGATTTGGAAAATGCAACTTTGCTGGAATATTGGATTTTTGAGATGGAGGATTTGTTAATCCACCTGACCATGCCACCTAGAGTGAAAAAAGTATTATTTAAATAGACATTAATTCATTCAGTCATTGAAACCTCTCTTTCTCATAAAAAACAACTCAAGTGTATCAATTTTAGTAGTTCTGACCTGTGGCACGGCGCTGTAAGTGGATGCTCTACTCCTGATGGAATTCTGCGGGGAAATCCCTTTGAAACTGTTTTGTGGAGACAGTCCCTTAGTGGACTTATTGTTGGGGGTATCTCCTTGCGTGTCATTTTGAATTCGGTTTGTAGATTGAAGCAGAGCGTCGTTTTTACGCAGACCGTGTTGAAAGTTTACCCCAGAACCTAGGAAAATGAAACATTATATAAATTGACATAAAATAACTTACTAGTAGTTAACAATAGAGTTCTGATACCATCCCTAATGTATTGCATTGAGGAATGGAACCAACATAGGGGAATAACGGACATAGACATAATGCAATAGAAATGAGATCTTAAAAGAATGCAAGGCGATGCCCTTAACAATATTAAGTCAATAATGCTCCCATGATTTGGACATGTAGAATAGATAGATGAAGAAAGGAGTGTTAGGAGAATTTTCATAGTAATAGTAAGAAATGATGCTAGAGTATTATTCAAAATGGTGGAGAAAGTCGGGACTGACAAAACATGATCAAGTGAATCAAATTATGTTATGTTTAATACATGTTTTCAATATAATTCAGGACAAAACTAGGAAAAATACTGCATCAAAGTTTGCTCCAGCGAAGTTACAAATTTGTACCACCGCTTACTTGTGTATAGCATATTGTTTTTTATAATCTTACTGGTGTTACCAGTCAGGGGGCCAAGTCTGTATCTTTTGCTAACGCAAGTTAAATCAGTCATAAACAACACATTTTGACAGTTTGGTAGTCCGTATCGCGCTAACAAGTTAAGTTTGAGTTTATGTTAAGAGATAAATCTTTAACACAAACGCAAGAGATGACACTGCGTTCATGAAAACTGTCAAAATGTGTTGTTTATGGCCGATTTAACTTGTGTTAACTAACGCAAAATATACAGACTTGGCCCTCTGGTGGTCTTATGACTGTGAACTTTAATGTCTTTAATGGAAGCTATAAAATGGCTTTACAGCTGCCACAGTAAACATTAATAACTAATTAAATTTATTGAAACTTATAAACCTCACTGTAATATGTAATCATTTAAGATGATATTAACAAATCTCATAGGTCTACCCGTGACACTACCTAGATTGAGAATATATTCAGGTACAGCTTTGCAGTCAACAAATAAGATAGCAGCCAAAATATGGGAATTAATTGAGGATAATGTTGGTAATTCTTAAATTGAAATACGAAATCTATAAAAAAGACACAAATTATTAGGTTTTATAAGCTCAGTGGTAGAGTGTTGTCCTGGTAAGACAGAAGTCCTGGGTTCTCATTCTCTTTTTAGGTTTTCATATTTCATTTGAGATTTCTTAATATTATGTTCAATGATTAAAATAATAATTAATTTCAGTGGACTTACTTGAATGATCTCTTCCATTGTTCAGAATTATAATTGCATCAGAATCAGAGCCACTCCTATGCTTCGTATTGGAGTTCTTCCTTCTTAAACTTGGCCTCGTTAACTTCCAACTGTACCCCCTTTGGATCTTACACTTGCTGGCGTTCATCAATTGGTTCTCTTCAGAGTTACTCAACTGTTTCTTTTCATTCAAAAGACTGGACTTATCCGATGTAGTAATAATGCTGTTGTGTGACGGAATTCTAATATCCTTTGCCAGAGAACTTTTTGTTAGTTGGATGTTCTTCTCGTATTGTGTTTGAGAGTAATTAGAGTTCAGATGGTCCAGTTTTTCGATTGATCCAGAGAGGATTGGCTTTGGAATCGGTAGTCTCTCTTGTCCGTTTGGAGTTCTCAGTATTTCTCCTGGGGGTTGCTGCTTGTCTTTGTCGGATTTGTGGGAGTTTTTGGCTCGACTTGCTGAGTGCAGTGTCAGGGTGAAACTGTTGGGAGGTTTTAGGAGGCCCGGAATGCTGTTACTCTATTGAACATAATAAGTTGATATTAGAATTCACTAATTGTGATTACTGTACGAACACGTGAGAGTAAACACGAAAGAGGAGAGCATGTGTGTTTAGTAAAGTGCTGTATATAAGACTGGAAATTGCATTCGAAAATGTGTTCTCGCAGATTACCATTTGAATCATATTGTTATTATTCCTCTAAATATATGTAAATTGACCAATTAGCTGTTCTTTGTTATCACACTAACTTGTGTTCTGCTTGTTTTGTTTATGCTATACCTACTACTCATGAAAGTATTAACTATAATTACTTGACGAAAGAACTAATTCTCCTTACACTTCTTCATTCGCTCTACATGCCTAAAACATCAAAGAGTCTCTTTCTTAATCTTACTCGTTACGCTTACACCACCCTTGCATTTTTTGCGAATCCATGATCATACATGGTTTTATCACAAATTCGCCTCAGAGATCTCATTTCTAGAGCATTCAGTCTACTTTCATCTGCCAGTTCCATGCCTCGCTACCATACATCAGGGTTGGTATCAGCACTCCATTGTGGACTGCTAGCTTCGCTTCTTCGGACAATTTTTTGTTAGCGCCAACCGCGTTCAGTCCTCCTTTAATAAAGTTTTCTGTATTCACCCTTCTTTCAATATCCCTATCAGTCTTTCCACCTCTCGTAAACATACTTCCCAAATATATAAACTCATCGACCTGCTCCAAGTATTTACCATTCACAATTATATTGCACACTGTTTTCGTATTCTTTCAAACATTATTATTGCATTCATCATTAGCTCATTCTTCATACATACTTCGTTCGTCCTAGATACGAGGTACTGTAGATCTCCTCACTGTTAGCAATCAGCACCACATCATCAGCATAAAACAGGCAAAAGGCAACACACTTTCTCTGAAGTCTTGCATACAATCTATACAATGTTCAATGTAGCGTACAATTCTTGTATATAAAGTTTAGACTAAGGATAGGAATGGGATGGAGAACGATAGGAAATAGGTTGGGACGAACTTTGCTATTTAGATTTGGAAACGTAACATTTGGGGTTTCTCTATCAAGAAAATGAAATATGAAGTGCAGATAATTCAAAATAGGGCACTTGTGTATAATATTTTTGACTTGCCACGCTCTAAAGATATTCATCGGCAGGCACTAGTATTACCATTTAAAATTATTCCTAGCCATGAGATACAAATACTATTTTAAATATGATTCAATGCCATACTCACACAAATATAAAACTAAACTATAATCACAACGTTCACCAACATATTATACGACAACACCACAAACTACACATATCAAAAATACACTCTCCAAAATATGGACTGAAATCATTGGAAAATATTGTCTACATCAGCTATAACAAGTTGCCTGAGGAATTGAGACATGTGTGCGCTTCGGACAAATCTCGAAATGATGTTCTGAAATCTTTAAAATGCTACTTGGAAGCCATTTATTGTAGATACAAACTCTGTTCTGATAGCCGTCCTTAAACTTTGTAGATTCTGATGTAGGTATACCCTTTTCTCCCTTGTAAAATGTTGTTCTGTATTTCTATTGTATCTGTGTGTTTCGAGCCTGTACATTTATTTGTGTTATTTTTCTATTGTTTATATATGTATATGTATTTTTTAAAAATATTTTCATGTACATATTTGCCTTGAACATTTTGTAAAACTTAATATTATGTAGCAATAATAAACAGTCTCACAATGAGTTGAATTGATAACTCATGGGAGTGCAACATTGGAGTTCATTTGTATGTGTTATTTGAAATAAAAAAAAAAGAAAGTAGCCAAAGCCATTTCTAGCAATGTTTCGATTCTGAATGGTGGTATAATGGTGACATAACTCGGAATAATGGTATGAATTGAACAGTGAACATTATAATAGAAATGAAATACTCACAGAGCTCCTGTCGATGGAGTCCAAGCTGTCCAACAGTGACGAATGGGAGAGGCTATAATTATAATTAAACTCCTTGAAGGAAGCCCCCGGCTCCAGCGTGGTGTTGGGCGAGTCCTGTGGCGTGGCGGCCGTGGTAGTGATGGTCGGCAGCTGCGCACCCTGCTGTAGCATGAGCGACTCCTTCTGGATGTTGCACTTGGGGTCATCGGGGCGCGTGCGGCGGGACGTGCGGCAGCGGTGCCGGCGCGTCCCGCCGTGCTTGTCGTGTTTGTCATGCTTCTCGTGTGGGGGTTGCGCACGCTCGCGGTGCCCGTTTGAGTCCTTGACCTTACGGACGTCGTCGGCGGAGCGCCACTGGTTCTTTATCTCGTGCTGAAATTTATTGTTTTTGGGTTATGAATTTTTTTCACATATTTACTAAAATATATCGATGGTTTAAAGCTAAAGCCATGATATTTTTCTACATAAACCATTATTTAGAGGCACACAAAGTTATAAATTAAATTCTATTCGAAAATTTGGTTTTAACGCAATTTAAATTTTTTAGTAAATAATAATGTTGTTGAAACCACCAAATGATAAATAAATAACTAAATGTTTCGCAATCAATGGTTCCCTTGTCAGGATACAATGTATACTGAAAAATAATGACATAAGCATATACAAATTATTAACATTAACAAAAAATAATACACATTATTCCAATTATCCTACCTCAAAACAGGTTTCACCTAGTGAGGTAGGTAATGTAAGCCATACAATAATATAATTATGTAACATATATTCTACTTATATTTAAATATGCCATATTGTATGAAACTGTAAAACGCTTTTCCAATAAATGTCGATTTATCGACACTGAAATTGAAAAAAAAAATGAACATTCAGAAAAAATATTGTTATTTTGGTGTCTTGGTTGTTAATTGCTTTTATTTGAATTTCTATTTTCTAATATAGATATATTAATTATAAATGTATAATAATTTTTATAAATAATTATTTTTACATTAATACCCAATTATTTACGTCTTTCACCACTTTTTTTTGGTTTTGTTTTGTTTTGTTTTTTTTCCATTTTACATTATATCCTGACGAGGAAACTATTGATTTCGAAACAGGTAGATATTTATATATTTACAAAATAATAATGAATCATAATTTTTTAAATAATGCCACAAAGTGAATTTGGGTTTATTGGAGAAATATTTTTAGTAAATCGGTATTACAAAAATCGGTGATTTACAAAAAAAAACATATTCTGAAATTGAAAAAAAAAACTTTTTTTTGTTAAATGATTTTCGGATATTTGTAACACCATAAAAATCAAAAAATAAAATTATAGCTCTTTTTACTATCGAAAGTAAATATTTACACATCTTCCATGTGAAAATATGCACGCAAGAAGACACCAGCTTAAATTGCCTACCTACCGACCAGCTTATTACCTACGTAGGAACATAAAATTATTTCACATCAGTTACTACATATATAAGGTTACCATTTATACTGGTTTTACCAGAACAGTACTGTTTTTTGTTCCTATGGTCTAACTAACTAACTAACCATTACGCCGTTTCCCCGCAGGGGTAGGCAGAGAGGACGGACCGCCAAACAACTCGATCTTGGCATACACTTCTTGCTTCATTCACATTCATACATCGTCTTATACATTCTCTTCTATTATTCCGACTTCTGACATGGCCCGACTCAAGTATTTGATTCACTTAATCGTGCCATGTCTTCCTCGGGCGTCCCCGGCTTCTTCTTCCATTCACATTCGCGTCATACATTCTTCTTACATTCATTCTTCGTTCATTCGCTCCACATGCCCGATGGTTAGCAATTATCCCAAACCAGCACGCAAAAAAACCCAAAGATCGAATAACATAGTCAATCGCCTTAAAACTCTTCCTAAAAATTGAACCATGCATTTCCATTCGCGACATGAAATCAGTTATCGTGGAGTTAGAATCGGTTAACAACGCCCCCGAATATCAGAATTAAAAAATGTTAAAATCACTTTTTTTTAAACAAGTCTTTGTTTAAAAAAAAGTATGGCCTGGTCACCTTAAATACGTACTTTTAAAATGTCGATACTTGGTATTACATCCAAACAATATTTTATAATTATGAACAAGGAATTTTCGACGTGAAGTAACAATGGACTGTGGGCGGTATCCTAAACAAACATGTCGTAGAGATAAAATCACGCAAAGGGTCCGGAATGGAACAACCTAGCCTCTTTTCACAAATGTTTTTAAAATAAATTGGATGTTTGTACTTTCCCGCCAAAAAAAAAAAAAAAACCAAAAATGTTGAAGGGAACGAAACAACAAACACCAAAACAATATAAAAGGAGTATAAAACTTCATAACACTAAAACAAATCAAATAAGTATTTAAAAATATTTTCTGTTTTAAAATATGTAACTATTTAACTTCCTTCATCTTTACGAGATTGATACATATGTAAAATTTTCTTTACGTTTCTAATATGATTAGGGTTATTATAAAATAAATAATAAAAAAAACACCTTCAATATTTCTTTCCCGTACTCTTAGCAAAATACTTGGAAGGCATACGAGCAGTGGCGTGCACAGAGTTTTTAATCAGGGTAGGCAGTAGGAAAAAACAGCGAATTAATTGACATTAAAAAAAAATATATATCACAAACGTGGTAAATTTTCGGTAAGAATGGCTAAACTGCTGGCTTTAGCCGATGTTAATTGGGATTAACTAAGCCACATTAAATATCCAAAAAAATCGGCTTCGTTTATTCTAATTACGAGGCAATTAAAATTTTTCACATTATATGATCATTTCTTCGTCAGTAAAATTGTACTAGTAATAGAGGTACCACAGATGACACGGATTGCTACATTTGTTGGCTACATATTTGTACCGAAATGCACGTCTTTTCAGACACTAACACAAACAAGTTATCCCTTGAATGAGCATTGCGCACATGTACATTATTATGATAATTTCTTCGTCAGTAAAATTGTACTAGTAATAGAGGTACCACAGATGACACGGATTGCTACATTTGTTGGCTACATATTTGTACCGAAATGCACGACTTTTCAGACACTAACACAAACAAGTTATCCCTTGAATGAGCATTGCGCACATGTACATTATTATGATAATTTCTTCGTCAGTAAAATTGTACTAGTAATAGAGGTACCACAGATGACACGGATTGCTACATTTGTTGGCTACATATTTGTACCGAAATGCACGTCTTTTCAGACACTAACACAAACAAGTTGTCCCTTGAAAGAGCATCGCGCACACATGTACAGTTTTTGCGTCGAATGAAGACAACATTTGAATATGACGTGTGTGTCATTTTGCGTATTTAGTTTTTGTCTTTGATACCTTGTACTAGTGCGTTCGGTGCGACGCGCGCGATGCTGCGTTTCCTAGTTTTAAAACTAACAGTGTGTTTTTGAAAACGTAGATCGATTTCTTGCAGTAATTTAATAATTTTTTTATATTAATAATATGTTTATGCGTGTAAGGTAGGATAGGCAGTCCTTATGTGCCCATATGGACGGCACGCTCCTGCGTACGAGTATGTAAACTAAACACTTTTTCATAAAAAACGCATGTAACAAAATAGAGGATACAACGCATCTTTCAGCGCCAGGACCACACATAGATAATAATGAACATAAACTTATAAAACACATTGAAGTTTTTTGTACCCTGTTTCTAGAATAGGAATTATTTCAGGTTTAAGGGGGTTAAAGGAAACTCATTTCTAACTCAAATTCTTTCCAATAAATAAAAAAAAAGATTTTTAATGTTTTACCTGCGTGAAGCTTTCACTGGACTCGGATATAGAGCGAGATTCGTCGTAAGGCAGATCGTTATTGTCTGAAAAGCACTCCGCTGAGAGTTTGGATTTGGCGATCTCCCTGGCCTCGCGCTCCCGCCGCTCGTTTCTCTGCAAAGGTAGTCAATTTATGAATTTCATGAATTTCAACCAATATTCAATCAAAAGCCTTTCTTATAGAGTGATTAACAGTTTAGTTATTTTGTATTTAATCCTTAGATGTTATTAGCCAAGTCATTCTGGGGCAATATCGAGTAATATACAAAAAAGGGATAGTATTTAATTTTACGAAAATTTATGTAATTTTGTGTAATTTAATGTAATTTTGTGTAATTTTATGAAATTTTATGTAATTTGTGTATATTAACTGAATTTTTAAAACTGGATTGTTCTCACGTAAGTGTGAACATCTGTAGAAACCCAGTTTAAATAAAAGTGTGTCTTTTTAATAAAATTGAACGCGATTCCTGAGAATATTTAGAGTAAAAAACGTAGATTCATTTGGTTGTCCGATGATTTTTTTTTTAATTTAAAAATAAAATATTTTTCGATCATTGTATATAATGTTAATCCATTCAAACAAAATACATTTATGTTCTAAAAATATCACTTTTATAAAAATCTCCGCGAATTTAGAACTTTAGATTCATTTTTAATATCTCATGTCATATAATCACACTTTCAGATTTGAATATACAATTTAATTACAAAATGGTATTGTTGTATAATTATTATTTAATTAAAACCAACGTAAAATACCACGCACAGGTCGTAAATATAAAGAATTATAATAATGTAGAAGGTTCCCTGGACATTTTGAGGAAATTATATCCAACAAGATAATTTTTATACGAAGTGGGAATTGTCACTTTTTGACAGGTAAGCGATAATACCACGAATTTTGATTTATTCTATTTTTTTAGGATTTTACTTATGACATCTAATGTATGTATTAGAAATAAAAAGAGAAGAAATATTATTTTGCTTTCTAATGGCATACAAATAACATATCTCCGCATGAAAGAAGAAGGATAAAAATCACTTTTATAATGTATGGACGTCCCGGTCAAATTATATTTGTGATAAAAATATCTTTAAACCATAACATTATCAGTCCTTAAAAAATACATTGCTTACGAGCGAGAGATTATTCACGAGGACATAAACAGATTTCCGGAAAACTTTTAATCTGAACGAATGGCTTCCGGGAACTTGCATGGGTGACATCACTATCTGGGGTCAAATCCCATAAGCGTACGAAAACTGTCTCACAGCTGGGGACCAAACACATAAAACGGGTAAAAGTACCCATTTTTATTGTCAACAAATTTACAGTCGAGATAAAAATATTTAACGGATTTTACAACTTCATGGAAACGCGGCATTAAAATATAAACACATAATTTGTATTATTTATTTTCAGTGAACCCACTAGGGACACGAATGTACCGAGGTGGACAAGGATTTATTCCCCATATTGTCTTCATATTACTTGTGTCTTCCGTGGAGTTTTTAATATATTTTTTTACTTTATTTTATTTTTATATTAACGGACCACAGTCCAATTACACAAAATACACAACACGAAATGAGATAAACAATAGCTATAGAAAAATACCAGGATACACAATATAATACATGAATGATGCAATGACAAAAATAGGGCAAAAAATATATTTGAGAAAACATTCAAGTCAAAGCCTGAACAAGGTTTTGGAAGAGTCCATGATGAATGAAACACTCAAACATTGTTTTAACCACATTTATTTTATACGCCTACCGGTTTCGGAATAACCGTTCCATCGTCAGGGCAAGTGTATACTGAGTATACAGTATACTGAGTGTAACCGTTCCATCGTCAGGGCAAGTGTATACTGAGTATACAGTATACTGAGTGTAACCGTTCCATCGTCAGGGCAAGTGTATACTGAGTATACAGTATACACTTCCCATACACAACCGTTCCGAACAACCGTTCCATCGTCAGGGCAAGTGTATACTGAGTATACAGTATACACTTGCCATACACAACCGTTCCGAAACCGGTAGGCGTATAAAATAAATGTGGTTAAAACAATGTTTGAGTGTTTCATTTGATTATAAAGGATAACCACAAAGTGATAGCTTCATACAATAGTACTAGACATAATAAATCATATTCTTTAATGTTTATTTTCGTAAAGTCTGACATAATTAATTTAGACTGGCACCAAAAATTTCAAGGCCATGGCTTGAGTTAATAAGTCTCGACATTTGGACAGTGAGGAATGGTAGCCATAATTTGTAGTGTTGATTGAGGAAAAGCAATTCATTGTTTCTGACTTTAATCATTCTTCCCGAAGAGCATTGAATCTTAGCCTTAACTGTTTGTTTTGGAGTCTTTCTCCTTTTTTTATTTTCTTAATGTAAAGTGGTAAAAAAACAAAGTTTTCTGGAAACATGTGGTTTCATTGTTTAAAAGTTGTTTGTAATAATTTCGGTATGCCTGGACTGGTACTGGTACCTACCTTCTTTTGTTCGACTCTTGACTAATGAACATGCAGTAGACAACGGTGTTCGGTTTTTTTTTTTAAATACTAGTTTGGCATCTTTTTTGTCCTTCACCAATTTAATAATGAGAGATTTTTTAATATATGCAAATCTTTAAACAAAGCTCAAATTACATAAAAAAGTAATAGCGATTCACGTAATTACAAACAAAATTATTTACAAGGGATAAAACTATGGACTCCGTATTATGTAGGTTCCGTATGAAAACGAAAGCAGGTTGTCGGATTAGTGAATTTAAAAAATATATTTTGAAAAAAGCAAGTCACTTTCTTAACATAATGACAAATTATAGGATCTTATTATTTCAATTCATAGAAATAAGTTGTTTTTTTCAAAAAATATTATGCATTAAAAATGAGAAAAATATTATTTCTCCTTTTTTATTTTCTTCTAATCTATTATATATATATATGTAGAATAATTTTCTCGGTTTACCCGCGTAATGTAGTCCTTAGAAGGACTTTTTAACTCCTGACGTTTCAGTCGTGACAGCCTTGGCCACACGGTATATCGAAAACCGACACATACAAATAGATATTTAAACGCCAACTCAAACCATAACCCCTCCCAGCTGTCATCAGTTATAAACACATTAGTCACGAGATCAAAACGACTAGCGGATAAAGATCATATCCAGGAGGAATTAAATTTTCTCAGTAACGCTCTTCAAGCAAACGGCTTCTCCAAATATTTAATAGACAAATCCATAGTAAAAGATAAAAAATCTGTTCTTGAACCAGAAGAGCCACCCCTCTCAATAGCCATTCTTCCATATATTAAAGGCTCAACAGATAAAATTAGCCGAATCCTCAGAAAGAATAAAATCAAAACAATTTATAAATCGGATAATAAAATCTCGTCTCTGTTAAGAAGTCCGAAAGATCACATTCCACTTGAATCACATGGTATTTATAAAATACCTTGTGGAGCATGTGAAAAGGTATATATTGGACGAAGTAATAGAAAAATATCATGTAGAATCGCAGAACATAAAGTAGATGTCACCAATAAACGCTTAACGTCATCCTTAGTACAACACGTCCTTAATGAAGGTCATAAAATAGATTTTGATAATACCACGACAATAGCCAGTCTTTTCAATGAAACAAGACGAATTTACCGCGAAGCCATCGAAATTCATAAACATAAAAACAATATGAATACTAGAAATGACTCAATTAGAATTCCCGACACTTGGAAAGTCATAATCGATCAAAATTCCCCGATAACATCACTTCCAAAATTATTAGAATTACCCTCAACTTCCTTAAATAAAAATAACCCGGATACTATGCGTAAACAGCCTATTAAATGCCCCACCCCTACCCCCACCCCTTTATCTACACGCGTTCTGCGTCCTAGACAATTAAAATGATTTGCAACCACTTAGGTTTTGACTTTTGGATTGAACGGACACGCTCAAGCGATCAGTTCAAAACAAAACTTAAGACATAAGGCCTCTGAAGACGGACAATGTGATTTATCCGAAATGTCAGGAGTTAAAAAGTCCTTCTAAGGACTACATTACGCGGGTAAACCGAGAAAATTATTCTACATCTTACACCCGTGAAAATCTCTCTATATATATATATATATATATATATATATATATATATATATATATGACATTCAGCAAGGGCACAAGGCAGTTCATCATCAAATTTCAAGAATAATGGCATACTTTTACAAACTTGGATAATAAAAAAAACTATTACCTACTAGTCAAATTTCTCATACTATACCTCTGAGCTGAATCCTTCGACCAAAATGGCGACTAGCAAATTGAAAAGCACATAGTTTCCAAATGTCATAAGTGCCACAAAATATAGTGCCGCCCAGTGACTAGTCTTTTCCATGCCATTAAATAACACTATGTTCCAGTCCTCTTGCGTTAAAATCTGAAAACATTACACTTTATTTAAATGACGAACTGATTAATTGTCGAAATAATTTATCTGTTTCGTTTAAATTATTAAGAATATATTTTTTAAATCTTCAGATTCAATCTGTTCATTAGACTTTAATGATGTATATTTAATAAACATTTTGATCTTAGAAAATAAATTTACAAATAAAGACATCTATTGTCATAAACACGCAAATAGCCTTAAAAATATAATTTACCTAAGTTTAAAATGATATTCGAAAATATCATATAAGTTTAGAATGATATTTGAAAATATCATATAAGTTTAGAATGATATTTGAAAATATCATATTAGTTTAGAATGATATTTGAAAATATCCCAGAAGTTTAGAATGATATTTGAATATATCTCAGAAGTTTAGAATGATATTTGAAAATATCATATAAGTTTATTTGTATTTAGAATGGTATTTGAAAACATTAAATTAAGTTTAGAATGACACTTGAAAATAACATGAACACATAAGTATTATATAAACACGTGTTAAAAAAAATGTAAATAGAGTAAAGCATGTAGGTATGTGGAGAAAAGTGTACATCAAAAAGGTTTAAGGTGAATAGTATTATCATTGTTTGTAATAAGACACTAATTTTTATTGTAACGAGTAAAGCATTGATTGTTAGTTAGTGCAGTATTGTCGTGGGCAGGAAGAGTGATAGGTACAGGATAAAGTATTATTTTACGTAAACAATAAAGGAAAACAAACACTCTAGTACTTAGGATCTTGTTGGTAAAATAGCAATGTTTCGCTAAGTCCGACTTTAAACTTTCATAGCATTGCAAAGCAGGTTACCGCGAACCCTTCACGTTCTTAGTTTTATTATACTCATGGTAAGGTGTTATGAATCTTTTATTCGTTTATTTATCGAGGGTAGCCAGACGTAAATTAAGTTCAAAAGGTACGGGTTATTTTCTTCGATAAAATGCTTTCTGGTCTTCAATATTTTCATAGAAAGCGAACATTAAAGAAAAAGTAAACCGTAAATTTGTTAACACCGATATTTATTAATTAGGTCAGGCTAAAAAAATATATACGAACAAATTTTAATGTAAAACAAAGTGCTTTGTTTTAGGTCAATTAAATTTATTAGATTCTCAGTTTTTTGTCGAATTAAATTTAAAATTATTATTTTTTCTTTCAAAACATTAGATACTATTTTCTAAAACCATGCTTATTAAAAAAAAATACCTTTAAAGTAATTAAATAAGTACAAATAAAATTTTCAAAAACACCGTCCATACTTTTTGTTAAAACTGTTCATGATGGTTAAAGTTGAAATAAAGCGAATTTATATGATAAAGATTTTGATGTTATTTTATGTTAATTTTCTGATACACAATTTAGAGTGTTGTCAGTGTTCAAAGAAATACATACATTTATTTAACTTTAAATTCATTACCACATTCTTGATTAAACAATCACTGTTCAGATATTTGAAAACTGTGACCCTTAATCAATCAAGGTTGAGATATCAAACAGATATTAAAGAATACATTATATGATTACTTACCTAGAGATTTAATTTTTAAATTTGGAATGTTTTGATAAAACATGGCATCAACTTTAACACAAATTCAAAAGTGCGGTAAAAACCAGAAAATAAAAAGAACACTGCTAATATTTGAATGCAGAATGCAAGATTTTGCATTTTAATTTTAATAATGTGCATTTTGGAATAGCATTATAGGAATTTTGATTCGGGAAAAGTCGTTGCTGTAGAAAACACTCGAGAAAGCGACCCATTCATAAGCAGTATATGAAATATGAATCTTTGAAAAATCATAACTAAAAAAAAAAAACAGAAAACGTCTTTGTTTTTGAAGCCGGAAATACTCTCGAACGGTGAACTCTGGTGTTATTACATTTGTTCACATTTTAATATATGGAGTTTTTAGGTTAACGCTTGTTTGTTCAATATTTTTAAGTTTGTTAAAAATAAACATTTCCCGTAACACGTTGAAAGTTGGGCGAAACCGGGTGGTAACCACTAGTAAGTAACAACAATCCATTATCAGAAACCTGAAAATTTCGCGTTTGCGATAACGCTAATTTCGTCATTTTCGCGCGCAAAACCCAATTTTCGGGTAAATAACGCGATTTTTCGTACTTTTACGCTATGTTCTAGAATTTTAAAATAGGAAAGCAATATTATACCAACGTTCTAAATATTTCTCTGCCGGTGGTTTTGACAAGCTTGAATAACCAACCATAAGATGCAAAAGTTAATTGTACTTATATACCATTTTTGCAAAATACCGAAAAGGCAAAATAACACCACTATTTTTTAAAAATAACTATCACTTTTGAAAAATAACGCAAATTTTACTAAAATAACGTGAACTTTAGGTCTCTACCCATCACTGAAGATGTGGTTAAACGGTTCCAGTTTATTATCCAGATCAAGTAATCCCAAGAGTTTAAGGATGTAGTAGCAATTATTATGTATCCCGATTCAATGCTATTTTTCAAAAGCTTTTTGTAATTTTGATCGATATATTGTAAAAATCTGGATCATAAAATATTACACCATGTTCTTTAATCTAGAAGTAAAACTACAAAATTTGCAAAGATCCATAATACTCGATGGAAATTTACTTGCGAATTGAAGTAGTTGCAGTGAATTGGAAATTTCAGATACAAAAACGCCATTTTCATGGCACCAGAGCACACAATTTGAGTGTTTTACTGCTTCAGAAACAAACAACCTGATTTTCTGAGGCTCGTAGACAGTTTACCCATCTGAAGAAAGAGGTAACTTTATGGGCCACTCGGTTCATTAGTGTCTTCCACACCAACCTTTAACTATTAAACTACAGTGGGGGGCTGTCTACGGATGACACATGCTTCTCCTAATTCCGACGGGTAAAGTCAAGGCATACCTGAAACACGGTGACAGTCGCCCACAGGATGTTGTTGAAGTGCTTCCGGTCGCACTCGCAGCGCGGGTGGGCCGCCACTATTTCCGGGCAGGTGCACTCCCTCTCGTTTCCGCTATCGTCCACAAACTTGCAAAACTTACCCCCAAACAGGTACATGCCGAGGATGCTGCCGCCGGAAGTGGGTGGTGGGGTGGAAAATTAAATGAATACATGTTGGCTCTAATGCTATATTGTTAATCTTTTGTATTAATGAGAATGCAAAGCTTCGAATTATAATAATGTGAATTAAATGTTTTTAGAAAAAAACTATTAATTTTTGTCGGTTCATTCGACCATGCTGACGCGGGAGTTCTTTTAAAAACAATTAATAAATCATATTAAATCTACGTTTTGCTCTCACGGATAGAATCTGCATATAAGGTAAAAACAAAGCTTGATAATATGCTCTTTTACAACCGCTATCACCAATTGAAACTGAGTGAAGTTTGTCCTTAGTAAAAGATTACTTTATTTCAACTACAGTTTTTGATTGAGCGTCAATGTAGACGAAGGAAATTTATTTTATTTTTGTGCGGGTTCGAGTCCTGCCGGCGACATTTATCTTTGCTCGGAAGGTTTTTTCAATTTGGATGAGTGTTTTAGATTAATAATTATTGTTTATAAAAAATAATAATTGTTACCCTTTGCGCTATGCACAAAAATCTTGTCTTAAGTTTTTAAGAACTTTAGTTTATCAATTAATAGAAATTTATTTTATTCAATATCTTAATAGAGATTAATTACTCTTGCACTGCAGAATTTTAAGGCATGGATGGAAATTAAATTCATTACTATTTATATCACAAAGTTTTTGTGATATAAGTTAGTCTGGCCGATTCGCAAAAACTACGTGGACGTCAATTTGGTTCATCTTTAAGTGTAACACTGTGCAAAAACTGCGATTAGCGTTTTTGGTGACACCAAGATTTTGGCCACCCAGTTTGATTGGCGAAAGCGGCCTTCGCTTCCCACTCCATCGATCAACAAAGCAATGTTTTTACACTGTGAATATAAGGGATTTGTTAGTGTTTCAAATTTTGTCAGCTGCCTTCGAGCAAAACATACATTTAACCATTCACATTAAAACAAAATATTTTTTGTAACTCCGTGATAAAACTAAACGTTTGTCACGAAATTTGTGATATAATAATTACAAATGTGTGACTTATAATTCGGTGAGAATGTCGATGCTTTCAAAGCTGTTACTGCGTTTGGGTAACGAATGATTGACACAATATTACATAGATATTACTTAATGGCTATTTTCTATAAGGTGACCTGTGAGGGGTGCTACGAATCTAGAATGACAGGTTCGTACTCATTCGATCTGTATTTATTAAGGAATGAGGGGCTACCAGGCACATGTCATAATTATTTTGTTTTTGTAAATGATCTTAAAGTAATTTATAAAATACTTCATTTCAGAAACCAGAGTAATCACTACTTTTATTTTCATGATTATAATTCAATTACACATAAAACTTAATTTTGTATGGGACTGAATCTGTGAAAAATCCACCCCTGTTTAATTGTTTGAAAATAATCCTTAAAGTCATTGTTATTGAAATAAGATTTTTTAAAATGATTTTATTTTTATTTTTTTTTATAGTTATTTTTTTCACTAGTAGATACGATGTCTATTATTAATATAGTTAAGTTACACAGGTACCTGATAAAAATTGAAAATTTGTTATTGTGAATGATTCATGGGTAATTTGCAATTCGTGATAGGTGGATTGTAATTATTTATTGAAGGTTACATAAGTGATTTATTTAGGGTGACGTGAAACGATTACTTAGAAAAAGTCAATAAGTACACTACTAATTAAATCCTATTGAAAATATTACCTTTCTTTAGATACACGCTGAGGGATCCGATGGATAAATGTTAAATTTTTAAAAAGCTGATATAATCAAAAGCTTATTTTGTTGGCGACTTATGTAATAGGTTAATTAATATTATTTTAAAATAATTAGGCCTTCTTTGTATTGACGTGAAAAAGTCGGTTGTTTAATACGTGATATAGGCAAAGCGGCCGTTAAACCTGCGATTATTCTATTGCACAATCGAGAGTTATCACTCAAACTATGGAGCATTGACAAATTGCCCACACCGTTAAAATTTAAGGTATTCAATTTATTGTGATCTATTAAAAATGTGAACTACTGTTTTAGCCATGACACTGATGAAACCATTGAGCCTTGTAGTAGCGAACTGCCAAACCATAGCGCCTGCTACGAAACTCAATTAGTCTGTGTCCTCTACGACACCGTAGCTCGTAGTACGAACGGGTTTGAACAATTGCGGATATCGACACTTGGATGACAAATAGTAGGTAGAGTAGGGTATTCAATGGTCAACCGGAGGTCCTGATACATTGATCAATGAGGTGAAACGTCCACTTACAGAACGAGTGTGCTGATTTGGCGTGTGGATTGTTCGTTTAATGACCGCCAATTTGATTGCAATTTGTGATCTCGATACGCAATTTAACATGTATTTAAAGTATTTCGTTTATTAAATGGATATTGAGTATTTTAAGTAGTGTTTTTTTACGGGTTTCTTTAAAAACAAATGGTTTTATGGAAATACGTCCAGCTTTTAAAACAGAGCAAGAGTGTTAGAGCAAAGGGAAAGTAAACAAATCATAGGATAGATATGAAGCATAGAAAGAGGTTTTGCTTTTTGTAGTTACGATTATTCTAGGAAATGTTTCAATGTAGAGAAGGAATGGATCAATGCGAGTATATTATGGGAATGGTGAGAGTTGTGAGAGATTGACGGCGGTGATGGCTAGTGTAAGGCTTGGGAACTTCATGGTATGGGAAAGTAAATAATCTTGTACGAACCGATCTTTCAATCGAATATTTGAATCTTTTGATATTATAGACAGAAAATGCCAAAAATATTGACAGTAATGTAATCCAATACTCGGCCTCTTGTTTTATTAGTGCGAAGCATGTTAAACAAATTCAATGAAAACATAGTTTTTAATGAGATATTGAATTTTTGAAATGATGTTCAAAATGGTTTTTAGTAGGTATCAGATTCAATTAACAGAATGTAATGATGTACTTCTATCTCGGTAAAAGATTGCAGCGGACAGTTTCATGCCATTTTGTTGAGCGCCTTCAATGTTGTGTTTCTGGAACCAGCCGATGGCTGTAAATTGTACAGATCCCCTTAAAATTTTGTCTACCTTAATTTGGACATGAACGGATGGAAAACTCATCGTCTGCGCTGATCTAAGGACACGTAAAATAAGTATGGACGATCTAGAAATAGAATTATCAATAAGTGCGAGGATAGCTTCAAAAATGTTGAAATGATTTTTTTTTACAAATGAATCGTACCTACATGAAAATGCATCAAAGCGGGGTATATAATATACAAAAGGAAATGAATATAATTTAGAAAAAATGTATTAAGTAATAAATAGGAATCAAAAGAATCATCATGCATAAGAAGAAAGCATTCATTAGTCAAAGGTAAAATACTCGATAATTTGGCTCTATTTTTCAATAATACTTTTACTGTACCTTACATTACGCTATTATCCAAAGGCTTACAAAACACCTACCTCGGAGTTGAATAGTTTTGTGGGAGACTCGTGCAGGTGTTCCGACCCGTTAGTTATATTACTGTTTAGTATTGAATCTCTGTGATGGTTAGTGAGAGATCAGCCTCTCGAGGTACAATGAATACAATGTGAGTGTGACTACTGGATCTATCGTGTTGCAACCGGACTGCTCGAGCCCGGAGAACATACGGTTAAACTCGGTTAATCAATCTACATGTCGGCACGTTAGAAGCGTTAGGCATATCTTACATGTGTGGGCATTCGTCGTGGACCCATGTTTATGACTATTTGAAATATTTTAGCTATGTGTTGATTTATATATTGCTTGTCAGCTTGTTAGTTTTGTCAAAGCTCTCATGAACAATACGTAAGCATTGCAAGCGTGCTTACAAACGAGTGTTAACATTAATTATGGACCTACTCAAATGACTATTGTTTATGTTGTTATATTGTTTTACATATATGGTTTAGGCGTGTGTTACAAGTGTCATTCACCATGGATCTATGTTTATGACTAGTTTGGAATGTTTCTGCTATATGTTGGTTTTTATATCGCTTGTCAGCTAAAGCCACGTAGTCTTGTCAAAGCTCTCGAATATTATGTGAGCGTTGCAAGCGTGTTCTGGTTTGTTACACATATATGATTTAGGCGTGTGTTACAAGTGTAGTCATTCACCATGGATCTATGTGTATGACTAGTTTGGAATGTTTATGCTATATGTTGGTTTCTATATCGCTTGTCAGCTAAAGCCACGTAGTCTTGTCAAAAGTTCTCATGAATATTATGTGAGCATTACAAGCAGGTGTTGGCAGTTTTTATGGACCTACGTCCACATTAGCGAGGCATGTTTCTGGTTGGTGTTTATTGCGCTGGTTAGTTTCAGGAATGTTGCCTGTTTAAAGCTCTCTTGAGCATGTGAGCTTTACAAGCAGGAACTAGGCGTGACTCTCAAGTGCCGGCATTTACCGTAGAACTACGTTAGCGACTATAGTGGGAAGTTTCTGATATGTGTTTGAGTTTATATTCCATATTAGCTTCTAAAAAGTTGGGTTATCAAAGCTTTCAAGAATGTTTCAATGGGTGTTTTCCGAGGACCTTTGTTATTGACTAGACGTGTTTGTTTGTGATATGTGCTGATGTTGGTGTTTATTGTGCATATTTATTCCAAGCAAGTTGTTTTGTCAAAGATCTCTTGAATATGTGAGCGGTACAAAAAAGCGTTAGGCGTATCTCGCAAATGCCAATATTGAACGTTAGCTTATGTTAATGACTACAGGAGAATGTTTCTGCTATGTGTTGGTATGTATATCGCAAGTTAGTATTAAGTGTTACCTTGCAAGTGTCGGTATATACTGTGGATCTATGTTAAAGACTTGATTCAAATGTTTCTGATAAGTGTTGGTATGTATATCGCAAGTTAGTATTAAGTGTTACCTTGCAAGTGTCGGTATATACTGTGGATATATGTTAAAGACTTGATTCAAATGTTTCTGATAAGTGTTGGTGTTTACAGCGCATGTCGGCCCCAGGCCAGTTAGTAATGTCAAAGCTCTCATAAACATGTGAAAAGAATACCTGAAATACTGTCACAATAGCCCACAAGAGCGAATCAAAGTTTTTGCGGTCACACTCGACATCCTCACTGTCACGTGACCGATCGCAGAACTTGCACCCGAAGAGGTTCATTCCGAGGATGCTACAAGCAGGGCAGACCATCCAACAGTATTAAAACATGTGGGCACAATACTATACACGAACACGAGCACCCCGGGCACGCGGGCACGCGGACACGGGGCAAGGGACACTCACAAACACGGACATGAGACATGAGACATGGGACATCGGACATGTTAGTTGGCTCAATCGGATCATATTGCGGTTAGTTTGTTTGCTCCTTGAAGCAAATCTGGGCAAATATCGTATCAGATGGAGTGAAAATTCACTAAATTAACATTAGATTATTTCAACTTTATAAATACAGTCGATCTCGGTTACATCTAGCATGCTTCTAACGACATCACTCCTGTAATGAGCCAGAAACCAGATTGATTTATTCTCCATGGAATCTCACAGATTTTACCAAATGCGCTTTACGGATGTACCGGACTACATTAGGTGATCAGTGGATCACTGCAACCATTATTATCAACGATTATTGATTTACTAATTAAAGAGAAAAGTTCGCTTGGTTTCTAATCACAGTTCCGAAATCAACAATGGACAAACACGAAAATACAACTCAATGTTTATAATAACCTAAGATTTAAAAAAAGTGA
The DNA here is from genome assembly GCA_022606495.2 of Halesus radiatus. Taxonomy (NCBI): domain Eukaryota; kingdom Metazoa; phylum Arthropoda; class Insecta; order Trichoptera; family Limnephilidae; genus Halesus; species Halesus radiatus. Next base: position 15,329 of record JAHDVE020009946.1, on the reverse strand, counting down.
TTTTGTGTCAAATAAAGAATGTGTTCATTTTACGAACGTACCTAATTTATTGTAAGTTACTGTTATATTTTTTATCAAGTTGATCAGATGTTAAAATATATATATTAAAAGAAATTGGAAAATGATTACGGAAAAATGCGTGTAATTCGAATATGATTTGGTCTCAATAGGCAAAGTGTTGGTCCCGGTAAGACGAGAGGATTTGGGTTCAATCTCCAGTTGTTACCATTTTATTTGTCTGTCTCTTCATGTGTTTCTTATTTCATTGAGAATTATTAAAACTATTTTCTTCAATAATAAATTACATATATATGAATCAAATAACTCTTCGCTTAAATCTCTACGAATTTACCGAATGACAATTATAAAGAAGAAAATCAGTTCCTCTCCTATATAATCGTTATTACGGATCGACTGTATTTACCGATTTAAAAAAAAATGTTTGGCAATCATCGTTAAATAATCAAAACGGAAAGAGAATAGATTATCTATTAAAGAGAAGATTTAAGAAACTCTATTCTTTCGTATGTTCATCATCTTTGATACGATATTTCATAAATAAAGGTAGGACTGGAAAATCATTCTGGAGTTCAAAAGTTGAGGGTTTTAAAGCTCTGTCGTGAAACCAGCAAAAAAATATATTTTGTAAGATTCAGTTTGGAAACGCGTTTAAAGGTGTGATTATAATATCACCCTTTAAAAAAACGTTTTACGTAATGTGATACAACAGGATAAACCTAACTTTGTGCTTTTTCTACAGATTATGGACTTAAAAGGGGAAAAATACATAAGCATTCTGCGAAACGTTAATTTATTTAGAGTTTGCCAAAATAAGATTCGAAAAAATAATTCAGAAGCGAGTAGGTAGGTACTATTCAGTTCGAGGAAAGAAAAATAAACGTTCCGTTAAAAGGTTTTTAAATTTCGAAGGTTGTCAGGCGAAGTAATTTACTTTCGTAGGAAGTTCTATACGTTTACTGTTTTTTTTTGTTCTCGTAGGCCAACGTAGTTCTGTTATCTCGTCATTAAATTTCGGCGAAAGAAACGTTGAAAGATTTCTTGCCTGTACCTAATGAGATTTAATCACGTAGAATAATAATAAAATAAAGTAAGTGCAAAGGAAAAATCAATCCCGTATTTTCAGGTAAAAGTGGCTAGTTTTTCCGTTGCTGTAAATAAAATAAAAACAATAGAGATTTCAATAAGTAAGTACCTACCGCAAGGGGTGATTATAATGAATATCTGATTCAAAATTCATAACTATGTTTTAAAAACGTAGAAAATCTCACTCATAAAACAAACATGAAAAATTAAAAAAAATAATCTAACAAACTTACGGTGCGTGTCAATCGAATCAGAACATGTTCGTATAAAATATGAAAGGTGGGAGTAAGTACTTATCTATTAAAACAATAATCAAAACGGATTAACCTTCTTCCAGGAAAGGTTTCTTAATTATCTTAACAATATTTATTGTTCTAATATTAGATATATAAATAATAATAAAAAAAAAAACAAATTGGTTATAAAGGTTAATTCCTTTGCCAATCGGACATAAACAAAAGTTATTAAATCTTCTTCATTTGGAATAAAAAATGTAGAGCAATTTTTACTCAGAATTTCACGAAAAGTCACCCGTTATAGGTTCACGGTATTAAAACACGGTTTGTACGAGCATACCAGACAGCTGTCATTAAAAGGCGGGAAATCGCTGTTTTTAAACGAACGTCATTCGACTCTATTTTTTCCCCTCATTATCTATGCGCCATTAACTAGAGACAAACATTAGCATCTTTATGAAGGAACGAACGAAGTTGAGCCATCATTTTAGCAGGAACTTGGTACCTGTCCTGCAATTAACACAATCTTAACTGAACGGAGAAAATTTGGTTCGTTAAATTTGAATTTGTCGTTAAACTTATTCTGTTGTCTGTTCGCTGCATTTTGCATACGGATAACGTGGATTTAAGGAACTTTATGCAAAAATAGGAAAACCTTATAATTTACGTAAACAAAGCACGTTTTTCAATAGCATTTTTTTTCAAAAGCAATTAATTTGAAGAGATAGTAAATATTATGTATTCTATGAATGAACGCGTTGGTTATTCGTGGGTGGTCGACATATTGTTTCAACAATTCAGTAGTTTTGAGTGGCTGCCCAGCTCCAATCTCAGTCACGGTAGAATATTTTTTCTACTATAACGACCTAAGTAATAAAAAATCTATAGTAACCTAGCTCTTAAAATGTATTTTCCTTTTTATTTTGACTGTACTGAATCATATTTATGTAGAAACGTTGTATTATTTTTATGATTATTGATAAATATAAAATATTTTGTGGTAGAGATATTAGTAAATAAAATACTTTGAACACAAGCTAAAATTTATTATCCCGACGAAACTTGAGCCAAGCGAAACCTGTTAAAAACAAAGGGTTTGTTTCATTTAATAAAATTAATTATAAAGGGTAAACCTTTCTCTACCTGCATAAAGGTTAAAATTTCTTAAAAAATATTTATATTTGTTACAAAATTAACACAGAAACAACGAATAGAATTAAAGTTATTTTCACACGCTTTGCTTGGAGTCAATCAAATGTTGTTTTAAAATTCATAGACAAAAAGGTAACTTAAGTTAGAAGCAATTTAATTAAACAGATATCTAATTTCAAAGAAATCAATTTGAAGGGGAGAGTTCAAACGGTATCTTAAAATAACAAAGTTAAATAAGATAAGGTGAACAATATCCAGCTGGAAAACGTTCCATTTCTACTTGTCGTGTAGCTGAAATTGAAAGCAAAAGGCGCTTTTTACCTTTAGTTAGGTATTTTAATTAAATTTGTGAGAGTTTTTGGCGGATTACCCTCTGAGGGATCAAATTAAGACTGATTTCCCGGAATGTAAAAAAAGTCAAGAGAAAACCTTTCGACGTAATGTTTTTTCAGTAAGCTAATGAAGATTAGAAATGCCCTAAAGAAAGTTGATTTAATTTTCTGTTTGCGAATGCGAATCTACGTTTTGTGTAGCGTAATGTCAACCTTTCTTGATTAAAATATTTAAGGTTTTATCTAATAATTAGAATGGATCACATCTCTACTGTAAATTAATCGCATTTGATTAAGAGTAGCAATTTGTATGAGTTGTATTTTAACAGAATTAAACTCATTTTGATATTATCTTTGAATAGAAATAGTGACGAAATTGTTCATAAAAAAGTCCATCCCGTCGGAGACGGCCAATAATGATTTATTTGTTGACTTTCTCCCAAGCGACTTTTCACAAAAAAATGTAAAGAATTTTATTTAAGTAAATAGCAATTCATTGGATAATATCGAAATAGATGTCTCAACGATGACCATCACTATTATTTTGATGAAATTCGTGGAACACTTTTAAATTTAATAATCATCCTTCTGTTTATCGCAAAATCCATGAATTATAAATTGAGCCCCTATCAATAACGGAAGACTAAACCCGACAGCTATTAACTGCTGTTTAACTTAATTATCGGTGTAGGTAGGTTAATTATAATTAGAACGGTTCGACTGTTATGGTTCTCGTTAGCGATTATTGATATTTTGGCAGTCTCCGCCATACTCGTGCGCCGGGTAATTGTCGCGGGGCTAAATGCATGTTGCCCTACTTACGTTTTGGCGCCGAGTTTTGCCATTTGGGCATAGATAAAATAGAACCGTAGATAGAAAACACAGATACAATATTGTAAATCTCTATTCAACATGGTTGGAGCGGGAATAAAAAAAGCGTTTCTATTAATGTCATTTTTTACGTTACCATTAACGAGATTCGTAGATTTAGGGATTTTTTTATAAACTTTTTTGTTGTTGTTGTTTTAACAATATTTTTAACACTTTACGGATACATTTAATATGCACGTATGTATTTGTTTTAGCCAAGTACTTTCAAAACGTAAAATCGATATGCTAAATATAAACAGGGTAAAGTTTTTTGAAAGGTCACTGGAAACATGATTACATAGCTAGAAAACATTTTTTATGTCTAATCATAATTAAAACTAATAATTTATTTTATTTTAATAAGGTTTTATAATAAACATATTTGGTAAACATGAGTTAGTTTTCTATGAAAATAAACGGTGTTAAAAGGATTGTTTTCTAATGACAATGAGTAAAATTTAAGGGTACTTATTATTTAGAAACAGTTCGAAGAGCCTAGGTTAGGTTCAAAAGGTTGGGTTTATTATCTGTTGGTATATATCCCCAAGTTAAAACCACAAAACCCATTTAAACCTTTTAAAATGGTTCGATTAATTTTAGTTTACTTCATAGAAAACCAACCCATTTTACTGTCAATGTCTCAATAGAATTTTGATCAAATACTAAGTAGGAATTGAAACGAACCTGAAGATGAATATGAAGAGGACCAGCAGCGAGAAGAAGATGGCAACATTGTCCATTGTCCTGAGCATTACAAATAGTTGCCGTCGCAAGTTGGGCATGAAGCGTACCAACTTCAGGATCCTCAGAAGACGGAATGTCCTGAGGACGGAGAGACCTGAGCTCCCCTGTTGCTCTCTCTCCCCCATAAAGGTTTGGGTCAGCTCGAAAGCACTGGTGATGGAATTGTTGATAAATATAATGAAAAAAGTTGAGTACCTATTACAATATGACTGACTAATTATAGTTTATCACTGATTAATTGTTGCAACATTTTTTTTATTAAAAAATTCGATGATATTATAAAGTCTGACATTTAATGGTAGACAAAAATTGGGGGCGCTGCAGCCGTTTAAAAGATTTTAAATGACAACACCAATATAACTCATAAGAAATTAAAAAAAATATGTTAAGAAAAGCACAATGTAAAAAGTCCAGGTGCACATATTTGACTATAACCAAACGGTCTTCAGAAATTAGTGGTACTTTCTCATATTCCAGGACAATATTATACTTAATTTTTTTTTGTTATTTAACACTTTGCACGGATTTCTGAAACGCATGTATCAAAATACCCATTAATTGGATGTTAAATCAAAATAATTTTTTTTATTCAAAGATCAAAATTTATATTGTTTTGTCCCGTTTCTTTAAAACGAACTGTCAAACTAAAATGTTTAAAAATTAGAACGTGAAGAACTAATTTCAAATACAAAGTGAGTAGTTTGGTGTTGCCAGTAGTAACGCAGTAATGAAAAAAATTAGTTACGCTTTATAAATGTCTACTTTTCATTGCCAACCTGTACCCCAAGATTACAGATAAACATCAATTTGAGACCGATAAATAATTTATTTGCTTTTATATTTTTTTCGTCTTACCAGTATATTTCTAACCAGTGGCGTGCATTGGTCTACGATCAAAGGTAGACTATGTGTAGGTTTTCGTGTTCGGGTATTAATTGTGCATTAAGTATATGAAAAATGCCAGTTTATCATCTCACTTAAAAAGTGTAAATTTGTCACATAGAAACAATTTATCAATGTACTCGTAGATCGATGACACAAATATTCCCAAAATTTATTAAAAAAAAAACATTTCGATATGAAATTATTTTATTTTCTTTAATGTTTCGTTTTTCTTGGGGTAGGCACAGCTTTTGCGTCTTCATGGACTGCACGTCACTGTTCCCAACTGTGTACGATAGAATACGATAGATAAATAACTTTTTCCTAACAAATCGCATTGAGTTACGAAAGTTTATAAAAGGTGGGTTAATTGAAGAATATAACTTTGTTGAAATCTCTTTCCTTTTCTCATAAACGATGCATATTACGAGAATATATGTTACAACGGAACTCTGAGTGGCAAGACAAAAGCACGTTTTTATGGTTGCAGGCGTCTTGCATAGTCTAGTTTTGCGGAGGCTTCAAAAATACAAATGTATTTTTTTAGCTATACCTTCTTTAATGTCGATTGAAAACCTCCCCTTCCACCGTTTGAATAAACACAACTTTGCTAGTCGATGTGACAATCATAATGTAAATCGAAAACAAAATGAATTTTCATCAATTTAAAATCGAACGAGATAATTAGAATCTTACCTCAATACCACAATGACTCCATCAAACACATTGAACCCATTAGCAATGTATCCAAACGGTCCTTCCGCTATAACTTTCAGCAACATCTCCACGGCAAATATGGCCGAGAAAACTACATTGCTGATTTCAACAATCACCGTAAGTTCTTCTGGCTGATTGTGATATTCAATTCCCATCGATAGAGTGTTGATCAGGATGGCCAGCAAGATTCCCTGTTGGAAATATTTGTGTTCTACCAATCTTTTAACCCATCTCCTGGTTCCTCCTAATATTCCTCCGAAAAATCTGTATGTTCTGATAATGATCCTCATTAATCGAGATCTCTTCTTCTTTTCCTTCTTTTGTACGAAACCTATTTCAAATTGTTGCATGTCTCCGCAGCAGGAGAAATCTTCATCTAGTAGCATTTGATTTGGAGGAGACATTCTTTGTGTTTCGCATGGTATTGAGTTGGGTCCAGTAAGCGTAGAAGTATTTCTCTTGGTGATGCCTTTGGTCAAAGAGTCGAAGAAAGAGTCCAAAGCAACTTGGCCGGTTGGTAGGGCGGCTGACAGTGCTCCAGAGAGGGCTAGAAGTTCTTGACATGTCATGGCTGTGTCTACCAAACCAAGGTCAGAGTTGGCAGCAGGCTGGTTGGGGTTTGTCTGCCAGATATTTCCGTCCCCTAAAATATATATCACAAATAGTTATAATAGGATATATGTAAGGAAAATAGTTATAGGGACCTTTTAAAATTGTTTCCATATATTTTATTGAAATTGGGATCGTTCGGTGGGTAGTACGTTTAACATGCAGTCGGACAAACCAAGTTCAACACTCACAGCGGAATAATAGAATTTATACCCTATTTAAAAAAGTTATGCTCGTGATAATTTGGTCTGTACTATAAATCTGAAGAGGGTCTCTAGCATATATATATTTTAATAAAATAGATACATCATTTAAGTTAAAAAATCAAGTTCAAAGTTGAAAAATTAAAGTTCTCAGGTCACACGTTCGAAATTCGTGGCTCAAAGATCCACAGGTTCCCAGGGCAAAATTTAAGGTTCAAATATCAAGTTCAAAATTGAAAGATCAAAGTTCAAAGTTTAAATTTCAAAGTACAATAATCCACTTACCAGTCTGGGTCATCTTTTCGCTGCTGCACACGTTAGTCCCTTCCCTCGTCCCTCCCGCGGGTGGTGGTGAGAGGTTCGGCGAGCCAGTGCCCGACGGTCCCCCGCCGCCGCCGCACTCGGCACCGTGTAGCACCACCACGTCGCTGAACATCACCGACGAGCGTCTCCTGCCCAGGGATGGGGGCGACAGCAGGGCCAGGCCTGATGTGTTCTGGAAGTATGATCAAATTATTATTAATAAAATAAAATACATATTTATTTATTTAAAAAATAAATTATTAAACAATAAAAAAGTGTAAGAAAACCTTGACTGACCTACTAGGAACAAAATCCATTTTATGAGTTTTATAAGTTTAATTCATATTAAGTGCCATTATACAATTTTACAACGAAAAAAGATAGTATTCATATATTTCTGAAGCGGTGTATATATGCATATATTTTGTATATGCAGTTAGATGTCGTCCCAAAACACAAAAAAACACATGTAACAAAGTTAAAACATAAATATTTCTCAAGAATCATACTCCCAAATATTTCTATAAAAATATATTTAAAAAATAAATAAAATAAAAATATAAACGAAAGCAATAAATCATAAATAAAATAATATTTCCTTATTTCTAAAAAATAGCTTCTTTTTGCTAGCCAAGTTTTCAATGTGTTTATAATGGTTTAGTTTTAATACAGTTTTTTTTTTTAATTTCAGCGGGTAACATATTTATACAACTAGGAATCATGTGATCTAAAGTTCTTTGTCCATATTTGTTTGTATGCTTAGGAACCATTAATCCTTAATTAAAATTGAGACGGTCACTGTAAGTGTGCTCTAGTCTATTTGTATTATATATAAGGTTATTAATGTGCTGAAATATAATTTTGTACCACAGAATTGATGTAACTGACAGAATTATGAGACTGAAAAAAAAAGTATGGAATATTATGCCTTTGTTCGTATAAACTTTTATGAGCTAATAATTTAACCAATGAATTTTGTACTGATTGAATATGATTGATGTTTGTTTTACAGGAAAGTCCCCAGGCTGTAATTCCATACCTTATAACAGATTCCGCTAATGATTAATAAATTATTCAAAGTGTACAGATTAGAAGAAAGAATTTTAATTTAAATAATCTACTAACAATTGATCTTAGTTGTATACAAACCTTATTTATTTGTAAATCCCACTTGAAAAAACAATAATTATTGACACCTAAATAAAGGTATTATTTCAAAATTTCAACATTTTCACATGTACACGATGCAGGAATGCCGTCGTGTACATGTGTACATTAATTATGGTACAAGGCCCATCTCCCTTGTTATCATTATTTTTGTTGGAAACCAACAAAACTAACCTTTAAACATATTACAAAACATTACGTAAAAAGATTGTGGTACACATTTCACAAGAATGTTTTTATTTAATACCATCAATTTGACGCAACAAAGGAAAGTAAATAGAGCCTCCTTACATCATCCGGAACGCAGATGGAGGCTGCTCGGAGCGGGGGGCGGGGGCTCGGGGCCTCCTCGGGGCACTCGTTCTCCGGCTGACACAGCTGAAATAACACTCAGTTTTTATTGGCGATATCCACTTAACTGAGGGCCAGTCAAGAGGCTTCAGTTATCATTTTTCCATAATTTTCCGATACGGCAGACGGACAGATGGGTTGTTCATTTTATGTTCAGTAATCAAGTAAACCACAGAATATTATTTTTAGTGTCATATTTTAGAATGAGGTTTTTGCTGTTTAGTGACAGCTTTGTGGGCAAGGGATTACTATGGTTGTTGGTGGTTGTGTATTAAAAAAAACATTAAATGATAATTGAACATCGTTTTACAGAATGAGGCTAGTTGAATTACGTCCATTAATATAATTTATGATAACATGATACTGACATTAGCCTAATATGGTGGTCGAGATAACTCAAATAAAATGTAATATCTGAAGAAAGTTCAATAAAATAACGATAATAATAAAAAAAAAATTGCAAACCCAGATTTAAAAAAATGTTTATAACCATAGAAAAAGACATTAATGGGGTTTATAAAAAATAACCACATTTTCAATGATTGAGTTATATTTTTACATATAAACTAGCTGAAGTACCCGACTTCGCCCGGGGTTATGTTCATTCATAACCAGGCGGTATTAAAGTTTTTGTAGGTCATGTGCGCAAAATTTCATCAAGCTCGGAATAAAACTTTAGATTTGTATATAAAACAAACACTCCCTTGGATATTCTTCTTTATACTCGTCTATGTAGATTTTTTTTCGTCGGTTTCGTTCACATAATAATTGCATACGTGAACGTAAAATAAGGAACATTAAAAAAATATTTTTCAATGTTGACCTAACTTTAAAACCGGTATTTAAAACAATACAAAAAATACGTTAAGTTAGTTTTTTTGAAACACACAAAAAACGGCCGGAATCCGAGAAATTTTTGCGCGCGAACAGCCGCGTGATGTCGATTCAATGATACCAACCAAATATGGCATTTTGATAAGCTGGTGTTTTATTCACCTTTAAATAACGACTTATAGATTCTAGATGTAACTATATATAATAAAACTAATCTATTCAGATTCGGCGTTTGTTGATCCTTGTGAATAATATTTTTCGGAGTTCCTTATTTATCATAATTAACTTTTGTGACTGGCAATCTCACAAATAATGCATTTTTATTTTCTTACTGGTAAAGCCATTGCAAGCAACGTTTCGATTATGAATGGTGGTCTTTCACCAAAGCGATACTGAGAGTATCTGCTCGTATCGTTCTATTTATAATTCGACATAAAATCCTACGTTTTGGGAAGAAAAGTTTTTATTCTGCATGTAGTTAATTGAAATCAATCGGAAAGGAACCGATAATTCACTTCTTGGCTCTTCGAGGTTAAATTGGCAAAATAAAACATTTTATTCATTAATTAAATCAATCGAAAACGAACCGAAAAGTAACTTCTTGCCTATTCAAGGTCAAATCGGCTAAATGAGGCTTTTTCTTCATTAATTAAATTAGTTGTAAAACGAACCGAAAGTCAACTTTTTGGCTATTCAAGGTCAAATTGGCTAAATGAGTCCTTTTCTCCATTAATTAAATTAGTTGAAAACGAATCGAAAAGTAACTTCTTGCCTATTCAAGGTCAAATCGGCTAAATGAGGCTTTTTCTTCATTAATTAAATTAGTTGTAAAACGAACCGAAAGTCAACTTCTTGGCTATTCAAGGTCAACTTGGCTAAATGAGGCTTTTTCTCCATTAATTAAATTAGTTGAAAACGAACCGAAAGTCAACTTCTTGGCTATTCAAGGTCAACTTGGCTAAATGAGGCTTTTTCTCCATTAATTAAATTAGTTGAAAACGAAACGAAAGTCCACTTCTTGGCTATTCAAGGTAAAAATGGCTTAATAAGGCCTTTCTTAATTAAATCAATCGAAAATGAACTGAAAACTCACTTATTGGCTATTCAAGGTCAAATTGGATAAATAAGGATTTTTCTTAATTTTGTGAGCTGGATTCGATTTAAATGTATTGTTTACTATTTTATAGTAATACATAATAACATTGAAGAAAGGCTATTAAAATTGATGCCAAGCGGTTATTCAAGATAAAAAATTCATTTACATATTTCCTTCACTTTCGAAAACTCGTCACTTTGAAATTTATTATTTGAAATGAGAACGTTAATGTATTTGCATCAAAAGCGTTATGAACGAGTGGTTTAATGCTAAGAAAGGATCCCGCAAAAAGCATTTTGGCGGAACCTGGAAAACCTTTTGGGAAAGTCATTAATATTTCGGCCACCTTTCCATTTTCATATTGTTAATGCAGCCGTGAAGGAAACGAGATCAAGGTAAAACAAAACTCTCCAAGAACAGAACAGGGTGGAGTCAGAAATTGAAAAAAAAAAAGTTTTTTTAGAGCTTTTAACCTTAGATTATTAACCTTCGTCGAATCGACGCCGAAATACAATTAATGTCGTTTTTTTGGTTTAATGCGTTTTTTTTAATAAAAATAATTATTACCATTTCAGTCCGGTTGAACTAAGTAGTTTTGTAGTTTGTGGGATGGTACATATTGGAAATGTTTTTTGTACTGAAGATTCGAAAAAAATTCATACGATTAGATTGATAGATGTTGTTATTTTTTTTCGACATCCATTACTAATATGAGTCCGGAGGTTGCGGGTTCGAATCCCGGCATGGGAAAAATAAATTATTATGTTTTAAACTGCTTTAAAACATAATAATATATACAGAATATATTTGCGGCACATTTCGGAGAATAAAATACTCTCTGTATTTCTCTCATGGAAGACCACCACTCCCCAAGTACTCCCCAGATACTCCCCAACCTTCCTCCTCCACATCTCCTCCCCTTCCCCACTCCTTCATCCCATAACACATCCCGATTTGCAGTCGGAAGCAGTTGACTGTAAAACGCGGAAAACTCATTAAGAAAATAAAAAATTATCAATACTGTTTGAACGCGTAGTCGAATCGACGAAGGTTTTTAATGATAACATAGAAACGAGGTTAATAATACAAGGTTAAAAATAGTATGCATCAATAATGAACTCCAGTGAAAAATATTATGGCTTTAAAATAATATATTCATATAGATCAGCAAACGCCGATTCTGAATATATAACTTCTATTATATGTATAATTATACGTCAAACATATAAATCGTTATCTAAAAGAGAATAAAAAACATTTCATAAAAATGCTTCTGACGTCACATGAGTACCGAAATGTTCCAGTTTCATGGGTGATGTACTCATATTATGTAGGTTACAATACACAATGGATGATAAAGCAATATTTTTTATTAGAAATTGGGTCCTTAAACCAATACTACGGTATTTATATATTACAGCCACTTAATTTTTAGGTTAATGTACAAATTAGTTTTGACGCATCACACAGAAATCTTTTATAATAAGTATACACTATGATATAGGAGATTGGTTCCGGCCGGACCGAGTCCAATAAATCCGATTCCGAAGGCATTTCGCAAATCCGGATTCACTTGTTCCGGGCTCACACTCAAGGAACGACTAAGGTTTTCGGTTGGAGTCAGAAACGAAAAGCGACCCTATTCAAAGGCGCAATATGTACATTTTTTCGTTCCTGAATCAAAGACACCACAGAAATGGCAAAACGATGACTCCTGTCGTTCCACCGCATTCGGCAGAACCGCGAACCAGAGCGTACCGAAAGGAACAAAGGATCGAGTCCGTGTGGCTGAACTCGGAATTGGAACCCACTTCGTAAATTAAGTGAAATGACCCACCTCTCATTCAGAATCATTGATAGGAAGACCGCTTTGGGTAACCTGCATATGACTTTACTGTTTTTTTGGCGATAGATGAAAAAAAATACTAAAGAGGCTTTTAAGTTTGTACTAACAGTTATTTGCCTCGAATGAATACAAAATACACTACTCTCTATCAAACCGTTAATTCTGACTGCTCGAGTGACGTCACACCCAACAAGTCATTGAGTTTTTGTGAGCTTTGGTGGTCTTTAAAAAAGTGAAACTTTAACAATTATTTTAACTATGAAAACGAACTTAAAATAAGTAGAAAAAACCGGTATTTAAGTTAGAACGTCAATATTAATAAAAAAGGACTGGAGTTCTTTATTGTACATAATTCAAGGCTCGGTTAGAGCGACAAATTGCATAGGGAAATTGTTCAAATATATTAAAAATTCTCTTTTCCGTTTTTCAGGTTTTCTTTGCCCGCGTGAAGCCGCGGTTCCTACCCGAAAGAGCTGAAATGAGTTTGGAATATTAAATCTCGTTCCCAATGAAATATTCAAATGGTTAAAGGCAAATATCTAATAAGCCAGGAATACGAGAGCTTAGCTTAGTCGAAGTTGCGTGGAATATGATAATTTTGAAGTGCTTTAATGTTTAAAGCGCTCATTTTTTTGCTTCCAATGTTACATTAGGGACTAGAACTTTCATGTTTCAAGTAAATTTCTCTGAATATAACACTGAATAATAAAAGGATCAAAGTGTTTGCGGGCGTGTCCGTGTGCCTGAAGTAAGCTTAATAATTCTTCACTTTTGGCAAATCCGTAGAAATATATATGATATAATACGAGCAGCTTCTGAAATTTTCCATACATTGCTATGGTAATATGATACACTCGCGCCCCTAGCGGCACGCGTTGGCGGAATTGGTTTTTTCATACATTTTAATATTTTCTGTGAAAAGCATTCTTAATAGAAATCGAAATTCATAAAATAAATATTAGGTAACTTGCGCTTTAAGAGGAACGGCTGCGCGGCCTGTTTCATACATAATTTAATTTTGAATTTGTTGCCAAAATAACCATCCAAACTGAATGATGTTTTTTTTAAAATTAAAGGTTTGGTAAATATCTAGTACGGTAAGAAGTATTTTATTTATTTTTGTTTTAAATTAGTATGTTTATTTCTTTCAAATTGGTAGTTACATATCACACACTAGGGATTTTCAGTTCACTGGAAAATATGTATTTGGGTATGTTGGTATATGGTGTTCAGTTCAAAATAAGTATTTAGTTAATTATGTTAGTATAATATGCTGTTCAGTGAAAACAATTATTTAGGTGTGGTGGTATATGATGTTCAGTGGAAAAAAAGTATTTAGGTATGTTGGCATATGATGTTCAGTGGAAAAAAGTATTTAGGTATGTTGGCATATGATGTTCAGTGGAAAAAGTATTTAGGTATGTTTTCATATGATGTTCTGTGGAAAAAAAGTATTTAGGTATATTGGCATATGGTGTTCAGTGGAAAAGTAGTATTTAGGTATGTTGGTATAATGTGATGTTCAGTAGAAAAGTAGTATTTAGGTGTGTTGGTATAATGTGATGTTCAGTAGAAAATAAGTATTTAAGTATATTGGTATAATATGATGTTCAGTAGAAAATAAGTATTTAGGTATGTTGGTATATGATGTTTAGTGGAAAAAAAGTATTTAGGTATGTTGGCATATGATGTTCAGTGGAAAATAAGTATTTATGTATGTTGGTATATGATATTCAGTCGAAAATAAGTATTTAGGTATGTTGGCATATGATGTTCAGTGGAAAAAAAGTATTTAGGTGTGTTGGCATATGGTGTTCAGTGGAGTAAAAGTACTCATGTTGGAATAACTATCTGCTATCTGTAAATTTGTATACCATTAAGTTTAGACGATTATTCGAGTATTTAGCCCTATAGCCCGAAGCTCAAGTGAAATAATTGAATTGCGCAATTGTAATCTTCTCTAGCAAACAATCGACAGGTCTCAGTAAATATTTGATAGCAGCTGTTGTAAATTTAATGTAAACTCTGCTTGTTGAACATCGAAACCCAAAATCGTGTCCAATGGACCCAAACTAAAATGGAGGAATTTTGATAAATATTATTTTAAAACGAGAGTAATTATGAATACCTGCGTTTAAATTTGCTGTAGAGGAAAATTCCACAAAATCGATCCTCACCTAATGAGGATGTTTTCATGAATGACAACAATTACATTTCTCATAGTTAATAATTAAATGTTTCGCTGTTAAAGAGGTATTATGTTGCGCACATAAGTAAACAAGCTTCACAATCGATCAGACGAAAACCAAGCAAATAAATTAATGAAAATCTTTAGTTCTTATTAGTTTGTCTCTCCGAAATAGCTCAAATTTGTTTGAAACTTAGTATAATATTGTAACGGACAGTTTATACAACTCATACATTATTATTATGTGTCGGTAATGGCTGATAAATATGATGTTAACAAATTTGTTTGAAACTTAGTATAATATTGTAACGGACAGTTTATACAACTCATACATTATTATTATGTGTCGGTAATGGCTGATAAATATCATGTTAACAAATTTGTTTGAAACTTAGTATAATATTGTAACGGACAGTTT
Organism: Halesus radiatus; assembly: GCA_022606495.2. Taxonomy (NCBI): domain Eukaryota; kingdom Metazoa; phylum Arthropoda; class Insecta; order Trichoptera; family Limnephilidae; genus Halesus; species Halesus radiatus. The sequence continues at coordinate 277 of JAHDVE020009946.1, read as the reverse complement.
ATACAACTCATACATTATTATTATGTGTCGGTAATGGCTGATAAATATGATGTTAACAAATTTGTTTGAAACTTAGTATAATATTGTAACGGACAGTTTATACAAGTCATACATTATTATTATGTGTCGGTAATGGCTGATAAATATAATGTTAACAAAAGGACATTGATTTAAAATATGTGAGAAAAGTAGGAAATAAATTTATATTTTAAGAGTCAGCCCTCAAAATCGCGTAATCATCACTTTCTAATTTTGTCATACAAGCAATACTTGTGAC